>JARDYJ010000003.1:71045385-71150385 GCA_029215755.1 Spea hammondii | reverse complement strand
GTTCGGGGGGGGGGGAAGAACACTAAAAGCAAAAGCTCCTTTTTCTCCAAACAATGCATATGTATTAAAACACTATGTGTACACCATGGGGGAAGCTTAATGTCTTCACTTTTTTGGTACGTTTCTGCATGATTACTACTCATTGTTATCTTAATTCCGCAACATTGTTGAGTTGTTGATTGGCCTTCGAAAGGTTCGGGAAATTACTTCAGGACAGAAAATTGATTAGATAGTGCTGGCCTGACCACAAGCTACCACAAAACTCAGCTTCCATCAAGTTAATTTGTGAATAAAATAAAACAATTACACAAATTGCCAAATGAAACGCACCAGCTATTTGTATATTTATGACAGCTGCCCTTTAAGTATTTGTCGTGAAACAGGTTCTGGAAGTTCCATACAGAATACTGTCTATTGTTTCGGAAATTTGTTACACAAAAAAAGAACACAATAATCACATGGGGTATTAATATTGCTTGCCTATACGTATATATTACATGAAATTTGTCTTATAAGGAGAGTCAAAATAGTTCGTAGCATCATTTTTGCTGCTGAAAAATTAGAACATTGGATCCCATAATTCCATTGATTTTATGCTTGCTAATTTGAAATGTTGAATCAGAACCTTTATCACTTTGTAGTGTGATTTAATTATACAAACTCATTTGATATCCCCGTAGACCACCACCTGGGAGTCATTTTTACCATGTAGCCCTCCTTAGAATTTCCAATTAACATTTAGGGCAGCTTACGTTTCTTCTTCCTCCTTTGCCACGCTAGTTAAAATTTGAGCAGTATAATTTCAAAAGCATAGGCATTCATTTTAACTTACATCCAGTGGAATGTAAAACGCAAACCATGCCCTATAGGCAGTCTCTACAAAAAACAAACTGAAGTGTTATGCTTCAGGTTGGCTTTAAAATGGCTTCTATTGACATTGGTAAAGAAGAAAACAAAGTTATACTGTTTTATTATGGCCTCATATCAGTCCCTGCTACCGATCTTGGTTGTGAAGGTCTGTATCTACATCCCATCACCATCAAGGTCAGTCCCATACAAAATGCCTCTTGAAAGGTGATGTCCCAAATCCCTTGCTGAATTTAATATTATTGCAGCATTAGAAACATCATCCCTAGTCGTGCTGAATGCCCAAACACTTCCAAGAATTAAGCACCTAAAATTTTACAGGACTGGCTTGTCATGTAACACAAAAACAGGTACCTCTAGTACCTTTAGAGCGTAAAATGTAACATATATGTATAAAATACAAATCCAATAAACAATGAGATAAACATTAGAAATAAAAAGAGACACATTATTCTGAAAGTGGTATTACCTGTGAAATATGTCCACCTTGGAGGTCCCGTTGTAAAATGCTAGTGAAGATGTCTTCCCTTCCTTCACATACAGCTAGCAGCTCTGGAAGACACTCAATGGGGCCGTTAAAATTAGCAGAGTTTGGCCTTCTTGATCCTTGGACCCATTTGCTGTTGTATAATGAAAACAGTTAAAATTAATGTTAATTAATGGTCATATGTTTTAAGATAAAAGTTCACTGCAACAGCTTATTTGCCATATTAATCAACTGAATAGTTTTCTGCCAAGACCGTTAGTTTTACACATACACGAATAGATGCAGGTGGTGCTTTTCAATGTTGGGCAACGTGAGGAGAGACGAATCATGCACCCATCGGGCTTGAATGATCATTTGTACCAGGTATGATATGTTTAAAGCTGTGACAAGCCAACCATGGTTTGCAGCAACATCCAACATAGCCTGAGGAGGGAAAACACAGAAGGTCAGACATATTTCTACTGCCTTAAGATATGAAGCATACAGTTCTTGAATATTACATTAGCCATTATGCATACAGGTCTGGTGGCCTGCTAGGTCAGTTGCCCAATGTGTGATATCAAGCATGTTTCTGCAGTCACATTAAGTATTTAAAGTTGAGCTGACATTGGATGTGTAAAATGGCCGAGAAATAATAAAGAAAGAAAAGGCCCATTTTACCTTAAGGTCCCCAACAGGAAATAAAAGAACATTGAAGTAAGTTTCTCCACACTGGGGGTTTGGGTGGCAGGGGCATAAGGGAACACACGTACACTGCTATTCAAAGGTTTAAAGTCACTTAGTGGTTTTCATTTCTAGCATATTCGCAAAAGCGTTTTCTAATGATCAATTATCCTTTTTAATTTAAACTAGGATTAGCCAATGCAACGTGCCATTGGAACACAGGAGTGATGGTTGCTGATAAAGAGCCCCTACACGCCTATGAAGATAGGCCATTAAAATCAGCCTTTTCCAACTACAACAGTCATTTACAACATTATTTCTGATCCATTTGAGGTTATTTTAATGGAGAAAGTTTGCTTTTCTTTCAAAACCAAAGAAATGATTAAACGGTAGTGTATGTTTTATTTATCATTTCACATTATTTTGGGTTTATTTGTGGTCCCATAGGAGGACATTGCAAATACCATATCTTTTGTTTGGTATCTCTGCACTTATCTTTGTTCAATAGTGAGACAACCCTTATAGAGGCAAGCGAGCAAGACGGTGGAGGGATCCGGGCCTAGACAAGCCAAACCGTCTAATTTCTGAGTTGGCCGAGTCAGATGTTGGGCTTCACTCAATTTTGGCTAGCATAGTTTTCATTATCGGTATTACTCAATGACTATATTAATCCAATAGTGTTGCTAAATCTAACACCCTACTAAAACACTGGATAAAATTATTCTCAAACGTATTTTATCACACCTGCATTGTCTCCTCCCATTCGTTTGTACCACAAAACAATAAAACACATAAAATAAATATATTGTTTAATGTAAATTAAAACATCAGAAAAATTGAATCATGTACTGTAAATATTCACAGGTTGCATTTGGGTATTTGATTGATATAATACGTATATTTATTGTATCCCACTAGTGGGATGGCAGCTCTAATCTCTGCATTAAATCAAATGTTTTACAGGCAAACATAATTCTACTGTTTCTTAAGACAATCTAAATACTGAAAGCTTCTTTCAACAAAGGATTTGTTTACACTCGCAGAGCTGTTTCAATTAAATAAGGGAAATTCTGAAAAAAATGCGGAGTTGGTTGTTCTGGAGAGATGCAAGCCTACTTCATACTCCCTTAGTTCATGCAGTAAAGAGCAACCGTGGTATTCTATTTTTGCCTATAGCAATATATATATATTTTTATTTATATATATTGTATATAGAATGTTTCTACAATTTGTAGAACACTGAAGCATCTGAGCTTTTGCCACAAAAGCTTGTGTGAGAATAAACCATCAAAAGAAACAACACCGAAACATTACAGAAAAAGTGCAAAATCAAACTAAGAAGATGTTAACAAATCAGTCACGTGAACTCTGCATGCAACGCCTGATAATACTCTGGAAAAGTGTTTAAATACAGATTTTCACTTCATCAGAAATCATAATAAAATACCAAAAAAACATGGAAACTAAACCTGCTTAACCTGAATGGTGAAACAGATAACATGAGATTTTTCTGTTTTGTGGATTTGGTAATTTTTTGGAGGCTTATATGGCATGTTTTATTTCATAAATGCTATACATGTTATGCCTGCATGTTTAAGAATGCAATATAAAGCCTAGGAATTCTTTATAGCACCTAGGCAAAATGATATCAAATGTCTAGATTTCACACTGACAGGTATATAATATACCTGTGATACGTATAGAAAAAGTTTGTATTTCCCTCCCATTGGTGTTTCTCCAGGTACTACCTAATCAGCCTAACGTACCACTGAGACAAGCAATGCCTTTGGTTTGTTCACACTACTTAGACAAATGACCTATGTCTTTGGCATATTCATGACATTTTGTAAGCGCCAAGTATTTCAGTCTATAGCTTAGAACACATGTACTAACTTAACCAAAGACTTTCTATATTTGCCTGGCCAGATGAATGTTCTTTGTACATAACCATTTCTGATTCAAGTTATTCAAGTTGGAAACATAATCGTTTGATGACCCATTCCCTAACCACTTGTGTTTCAAGATGGCAACAGGGGGTCTCTACACCCCTCCCCCCACTTTGAATCAACTGAGGACCACTAGCATTGTCAATGATATATGCGCACTGCCGCAACTTTAAAGATGTCTTTCAATACACTAACATACATTCACACACTCTAACACCATCCAGTAACAGAGACACTCTTAACATCTTATATTTACAAACACTAACACACTACAGTAACACACATGCTAACATTCTACACTTATATACATGGTAAAACCATACACTAATGCACACACTATAACACTATATGCTGACATACACACTCATGCTAATGCCATACTTTGACATAAACAACACCATACACGCTAGCACCATACACACACGGACTAACACTATACATACTATATAAACTATACTATACATAAAAATACACTAACACAATGGACACATACACACTGACTCTGGCACTACAATACACTAGACATACTGACACGCATTACACATTATCACACACATTGACTATAGCCCTATACATATAGCACACATACACATTGATACTACAGTATGCACACACATACACTCACAGACTGACTCCAGCACTATGTATATACACACATACTCACTGACGCTTAACACTCTCACACACCCCTCTCCTTTTCCACATAGCTGCCAATCAGCTGCTATTGCAAATCCAACAAGCTATGCTGTCCTTCGGGTCCACAGTGAAGCGAATGACGTGAGGCATCCAGCAGGGTCATTATGTGACCCTGCTGGGCGCCTCACAGCACACGCTACACAGGATTCATGATTGCACCCTTGCAAAACACTGGGCGCCAGGAAATGGTTTCTAGTCATCATGGCACCTAGGGTTTGTCGAGCCCTGTGTTGCAGCTATAGCCTGGTCTATGGGATTAGATATTTAAAGCTGTGTATGACCAAGGTACATTATACTGTTTTTGCAGTCAGGGAGTTGCATGCATGACCTGTCACAGGCAATGGCTAGTTGCCTATAGAAATCCCTAGTTAAACCTGCAAAACTGCTCACGTACACAAGAAACTCTTATTTGAACTGGCAACAACTTTCCAATTTCCCAAAGTAAAATAAGCTCATATGCATACAACCAAAAATCTGATATTACCAATTTAGTAAGCACACCACCATAAACTACAGTATGGATAATTTATCTTTAATTTGCTTGAGTGTACTGCAGGTTGATTAATATCTATTTGTATATATGATTGTTTTCATGTTTCCACTGTGCTTTAAGATTAGAATAAAAAAAGATAAAAGAAACCACCACTCTAGCACATGAATGAAACACAAACACACACAGTAATTCTAATAATTAGTTCACTAGCAACAGTTGTTTGCAAGATCAGCTGCTGTCTGACACACTTCATTAATGACAAAAGTCATTTCCAAGCAGTATATGTGACTGTAAGAGCTTCAAGTACACCAGCTAGCTCGGAGTTAATAAAAATGCTAATGCGCCACAAATTAAAGTTGTGATTAACATTTCAAAGTCAATGCTTAAGTGAATTGATCACACCAAATGGGTTAAGCACTAATCATTTTGTGCAGTCCAACTATAACAAAAAGGTTTACAATAAGAATTCTTGTGAAACTATAATTAATTTTGGAACACTTTTCACCACAATACATTGTGACTTCTCATATTGGGTAAAACACTCATCCATAGATATCTACTATGTTTGTGCCTTCTATAGAGTTTTATGTACACAATGTAAATGGTTTGTAACTGCACATGCATTCCAATCATATGCTATGAGGAAGCCCATGTAACCAGAGATAAGGAATCAAAAAGTGACATAACTTGTGTCTTTGTGTGTTTCAGTCTTAGACATGTCCATATTGGCATTTATAGGAATGTAATATGCCTTAAGGCTTAAAGTAAGGTCCAATCAAAGCACGCATGCTGCACTCTGATCCCTGTGATGCTCTTACTCATTCCCATTCAGTGTCCCCCTGCTTTGAACCGCTACATTCCATTGCACTCTGCCCAGAGCATCCCTTTCCTGCCCCTCCAGCTTCAGTCTGATCCTTCTAGCATCTTCCAGTCCTTTCTGTTCTTACCAGCTCCATCCAGTGTCTCTGACTCACTACCTCCCATTTCCAATTACTCTGACCCATTCCCTTCCTGCTCCTCCTGCTCTCACCCACCACTTTCCTTCCCCCTCCACTTACCTTCTGTTCTGACGTGCTCTTCCCTCATCAGGCTCTTCCCAACTCCTTCCTGCCCCCTCTGCTCCTCCTTCCACTCCGCAGTCTTTCCCACCACTGCCTGCCTCTCAGAATATATAAAACTATAAATAATTTATTACCCTTTGTATGTTGAGTTTTTGTCAGAGCGCTTATGTATTGACATTAACCATGTTATTGGTTTTCTACCTTTAGTTGCCCGAGTTCACCAGCAGGTCAGTGAGTGGTGACATGAGATATACTGTAGCCAATTTCACCTCAACTTCACAAAAATGTAACCTTATAGCTCAGATCCACAAGTAATAAGCAAACGAGTTCAACATGTGTCAAAACAAGTACTAAAATAAATTACATTTTTGCTTTATTGAAGCACTGTCAAACGATTTTGGGAAATGGTATGTAAAAATTATCACAGTCTTCACGTTTCAGTTGAAATACAATAAATAAAATATTTGTCTGAAAGAGAGACTTTTTGTTACTGTTTCTAATGTTTTATAGTTGAATCTGCTTGTTTAAAGAAGTCCGATTTGTATCTAGTCAGGCGTAAGAAAGGGGTATTTTGAGGGTTCTTTGTTTCTTTGTTCATTGTACCATATGGTACATAAGGTATGACTTGTCGAAGAAAAAATAAAAGATATAAACAGATCTCCATATTAGAAGCAAGAAGAGAACTAAAATTATAACGTAACAGCCACACATTTAACTCCTGGATCTGTAAAAGGTTACACGAGGCAGTACATTTCTACAAATCAAAGTACTTCATTGGTAGCTTTGGAAGTTATTTCAGGTTTACATTTCATGACTTCCTGTTTTGGTTGACTCCACTTGAGCTGCCTACTTCTCAATAACCTGTCTGCAAGCAAAAGAGTTGGTTTCCAAAGGATCCTTTTTTCTTCCATGATTTTCAAGAAATGCTGAGTAGACTTTATTCTCCATACTCACTTGCTTGGGCAGTCTGTAAATGTTTAGTGTTTTCATTTGATACATAATGTTTGGAATGATATTCTATTAAGGAATACTGTTGGCTGTGACAATCCCCCAAACAATAAAAGACTGAAAATACTGAAAATTAGGCCAAGTAAGTACTAATGCTTATAGTTTGGGTGATAAAATTGAAGCCATTGAAAGCGAGGCAGATTTAAGTAAGAGTGCCTTTAATATGACCTATGTTGGCAGAGTTTTATATTGCATACATTATTGCTTTGATTGAAAACAGGGGTTATCTACCTAGGCGTCTCCACTTTCGGTTGCATCAACCTCATTCTCTGGTTAACTAGCTTGGATAGAGATTTGTTTCTATTCAGATATAGGCTGGCCTCCTCATCCTTTCAGTCACTGCCTGTTATATAACATTATTAAGGAAGTCCATTCCTAAGCTTTTGTTGTAGGAAGAGCCTGTTCAGCTCTGTATGATGTAGGGCTGCAAATAATGATTAGTTGGCCGATTATTTTTACGATTAACCGGATAAAGAAATAAATGTACATTTTTCATTTATTTAAAATTATTTATTAAACAAACAGCAGAATAAAATCTCTTTGAGAACAATGCAGTTCTTGTTTTTATTTCCCAACTGCCCCCCCCGTTATGTACATTTGGTTTGCCCAGGTTTGCCAAACTGCTTCCCAGATATGCCTTATACCCCCCCATATGCCATAGTGCCCTCTGACATGCCTTATAACCCCCAGATATGCCACTCCCCCCACAAAATATGCCTTATACCCCTTATATGCCACTGTGCCCCCTGATATGCCTTATAACCCCCAATATGCCGCTCTACCCCCCTGATATGCCACCCTGCCCCCCAAAATATGCCCCCCAGACTTACCCCCCGGTAACACCAGATTCCTTGGTGTCTAGTAAGAGCAGCCGGTGCACGCTGACAACCTTTGCTGCTGGCCGGCATTTTTGCTGGAGCTTCTATGACTTAGCACCAGAAGGTCATGCGACCCACCGGGTTGTCGACTAACTAGTATTTTACCTGCAGGCCAGTAAACATTAGCTTAGGTCCACAAAATGATGCAACTGTATCAGAGACCATCCCAACGCCAAATAGGAAGCATTTAATAACTTTCCTTAAAGTAATTACCCATCATGGAATGTGTCTGAGGAGAAAACGTGGTTACAACTTTCAAGCTTGGAAGTTAAGAAGCCGCTGCTGTCAATGGTAACTCAACTAACAACTCTATGAATTGCTGCTGTGGAAGTCATGAGCAGCAAGTTAATTTACATTGGGAGGTGGCAACACAAATCACGCCCCAAGTCAGACTAGGTACTAGCCAGCCAATTGTGGGTCATCAGGTCCCAGACAACAAAAAAATCTCAATGAGGAGAGGAGTTTGAGCTGGTTCTTACTTCTCAACTCTTTATGAGCCTGTGTTGAACCAGTGTCGGTTCAACTACCTATGTTTATGTTGACGGTAATTCAGTTTGCAACCTATTCTGGGACTAGAACGTCCATCTAATGATTTCATATTGTGCATAATAAACAAGACTTAAAACAATAGCACACTCCCAACAACCTGCAGGCAAGTCTGAGAAAAAACGTAATTTATATAGTTTATGAAGTAAGAAAGTATGATTTAGCCAGTGCTTGTTGTTTCTATGGCAACCACAGCTAAACGGGAGACTGTAATGGTGGACATTGAAACGTCTGAGGAAGTAGACCCTTTAGATGGTAAAGAATGCAACTCTGAGATTAATTTATTTAAAGATACTGGGCGATAAATACAAGGCAAGTATATTTAGTACCATATTTTGCTGCAGAGACTGAATACTGTAAATTTTCTTTCGGTTGTAAATAAATTATTTTCCAAGCACCTGCCTTTCTGACCTTTTTTCGCCAGTAGAAAACACCATAAAGATGCAAAGTAAATTGCCATGATACCTTTCCATGGTGCATTGTTTCTACCCACCAGTACCAGCAAGATCTGCAACTGTATGTGAACCATAAAGTATAATTACATAACTAGTTTTATCGGCTAAACTATAGCTGTAAACCAGAAAAACCAAATGCACTGAAGAATCACACCAATTTTTTTTCTAGCGTCAGAAAATTAATTTAATTTCACCATCTGTCCAGGAAATAATTTACCACATCATTTTATTATTTTCAACTAAAAAAAACATCAATAAGTACAAAAAAATACCTGGCAGATTCTGATGGCTTGATCCAGAACGGTTTTAGTATCGGTGTAATAATCTGGGCAGGGTAACACAGCCCTGCTGAAGTGGGCTTGCAGTAGCAGGTGGGTCTTTGTATGGGCGCTGTCCATTGAATGAGGATTGAGCTCAATAGGAAGGTGTCTGGCCAACTCACTATTCATTTGGTCCTCATTGTGTCTGACTGGGAGATCCGTGTACTCTTCAGCATCCTTAAAAATAAAAGAAAGCCAAAAAAATGACATTCATTGCTTATTAATGTGACAGTCAAGCATGTCCCTGTAATTCAGTACAGTGTTCACAATCGAACAACTGAAAGATAGATACACATATATATTAAAATATTTTTTTTTATATAATGGACACTAGCAATCCTATACAGCCTATGTAATTCCTGTGTGCTCGCTGCCAGCCAGCTCCAGGACTGGAGCTGAGACCCCACACATGCGACATGTGCTCCCATTTACTTCAGTGGCCTTCAAGCAACCATACGTATCATGGAATGTTGGGGCTTTCCACTGCAGAATGTTCATCAGGTAGAGAATACATATTAATGTACTGACAAAATATTTTAGTATACAATACAAGGCACTAGACCAACCCTTTAACATATCTTATCAGAAGGTTAGTAAGGTTGCAAACTGGCCCCATTTTTACCAAATAAATCTGTTGGCCTTTGTGTGCCAATTCTAGTTTTGTCATATGCAGGCCCGGACTGGGACAAAAAATAAGCCCGGGCATTTAAGCCTGAGCAGCCCATTTTTATTTATTTATTTATTGTTAAAGCCCACCCTTCATGTACCATCTTTGCATTTACTCTTTCACACAAATCATTAACACATTCATTAATGCAGGCTCACAAATCATTCAAGCAATTCATCCACGCATGAATTCATTAATTGTCATACGCATTCACACAATTCATCCACACATTTATTCATTCTCATATGCATTCACACTACTCCCTCTCCCCATCTTATCTGCCCCTTCTCACTATGTTCCCCCTTTTCACTATGTACCCCCTTCCCCACTTCTCAATATGCACCCCCTCTCACTATCTATCCCCTCTCCCCATTTCTCACTGTCTAACCCCGCTCTGCCCCTTCTCACCGCCCCCCCTCCCTCACCCTACTTACCTTGTTGCCGGAGAAAGCAGCAACTGCGACCGGGCCCGCGGCAGGGCCGGATTGACTTAGGGGCTGATGGAGCTGCAGCTCCAGGCCCCTACCTTAAAATAGGCCCAGTCAGGACTGGACTGACTGGGCCTATGTGGCCTCTACGGCCGCATTAACGCAGGGCCCCTTAAGCCCGCCACAACTGCGACCGGGTCCGTCACTCTAAGGGGCCAGGAAGCCCCCACCAGGGCCTGCCTTAGGGGTCTGCGGCCGCACAGGGCTTAAATTAAAACATCGGGGATTTTTTACTTTATTTAACATCCTCCATGTTAAATAAAGTTAACAAAAACTTTATTTAACATGGAGGATGTTAAATAAAGTAAAAAAAACAAAACAAAAAAAACCCTGCCGATTTTTTAATTTAAACCCTGTGCCCTGGTGGGGGCTTCCCGGCCCCTTAGAGTGGCGGACCCGGTCGCAGTTGCGTAGAGGCCGCATAGGCCCAGTCAGTTCGGTCCTGACTGGGCCTATTTTTAAGGTAGGGGCCTGGAGCTGCAGCTCCATCAGCCCCTAAGTCATTCTGGCCCTGCAATTATTATTGCATTTCTCAATAACAGAAGTGGACATGTTGGCCAACATGCCAAAAGCAAGAAAGCAGCCAACAGGTAAATAACCGAGTATTTTAAAGTAGATTGCTTCACTGATCTCTGAAAAAAATATCGGGGCACATCATCAATTTACTTAATAATACAAAAGGTTAGACAGGTATAGCTAATTACTATTGGCCAGAAGGAACAAAAAACCTAATTTCACCAGTTTGACAATTACAATTTCTTCTTCTAGCCATATAATATCCTTTCTCTTCATGTTTTTTAATCCAAACTCTCAGTTGGAGAAAAAAATAAAAACAGAAAAAAGAAAAGTCAATTTTTCATTAACATGTAATCATTCTTTCCTGTTAATGTCCTCTTTTCTTTGCCCTACCATGCTCTTATTCTCCCCTGGCCCTTTGCTGGTACAGTCAAATTGATCTACTTAATTAGAAACATAAAAACAGACATCTCAAAAGATGATATTACAGAAGGGAAACCTGTCTATGATAAACAGGTAAACAGTTTAGATTTAGACTGTGTTATTCTTTTTTACAACAAATAAAACTATGCCCTTAAACTAAAAATGAAGACTTTAAAAGCGTATTTAGTGAAAGCTAAACGTGACATAAAAGACCAACAAAGTGATATTGTCATTTACAAAATAGATTTTCCTAAACATAAAAAAGCCTTTATTTTTCTTGGGATTATTTTCCTAAAATAAAGTCACCGACTTAATTTCCTGTTTGGGACTGTTAAGTGTAAACTATTACATTTCTTATCTTCATCTAGGCAGTAATTAAAGGAAATTGAATTGAGTGGCAAGACAAGCTTGATTCAGCTAGGAGCGGAGATGAATGGAGGGTGGAGAGGTCAGCAGAGCGCATTATATATTCTTGTGTGAAACGTTGCTGTCGCTGTCCTGTCCTTGTTTGTTTAGCAGAGGCTGGAGAGACTACTAACTGCAAATCTGTCCCTCTGATTTGGCCAGAGAGCCTAGCATGAAGATGCTTCCCTCCGTCGCAAATGTTAAACGACGGTGATTGACAATCATACGAGAAAGTCTGCGCGTAACCCCCTGCTACTGTGTTTCAGATTGCAACAGAAAAGACGGAATAAAGAAACATTCTATATAATCACATCAAATGGGCCCTGCTGTTCACTCAATATTTTTCATTTTCGTTTCCCTTTTCATTACGAACCACAATCTGTTCTGCAAATGCCATGGACACATCACCAGCGACAAAAAGAATGGATTTATCTGAGCCTTTTCTGGTGAGCCTATTTTTATGGTGCTAATAAAGATGTCCACAAAATGCGTGTAGGAAAACGAATGTCTGAACATGGCTACATACATTTGCACGTGGCCACATTGTCGTCTTTTTATGGTTTGGACATTTGAAAGTGACCACAACAGGACAGACAAGTGTCAAAGAAAAAAAAAACATCTTCTTGTTTAATAGAAGTTGAAAGATTGTAAGACAGGGAAAAAAAAGGAAAAATAAATGAATGTATATGTTAATTTAGAGGAAAAGTTTTGCTTCTATTAAGAGCATATTATGAACAATAACTAAATGCAGAACACGTTGCTTCAGTTGTTAATAAGGCTCCCCACCGAGTCTTTTGGCTTATATATATTCTCTATGCTGTCCACCTACCACAGTGCCACATGGGGTCATTAGTGGTGTAACATAAAACACTTGTGGATTTCACCAGAGGTGGCTTTTAAAACAAAATAAGATCAAAAAGATGTATTTTAGTATTCCTACATTACCATGTTAATTATCGGAAATGCTTTTCAAGCAGTATACCTTTTTAAAATGGTAAGTTTTATGTACTTAAGTGTTTTAAGTGTTTTGGTGTCTTGCTTTGCCAAGGTCTTATTCTGGACAAGCAAAGCAGAACACAACTATTGGTGATTTATCATAATTAATAATATATCATGGTAATGAAGGTCCTTTTCCCCCACACTTTTAGTGGCCAGCATTGTTTTGATACACCTTAAGTGTATTGGGTATACTAGTAGAGGAGAAGGCAAATGAACAAAACAAAATATGCCTACAAAAACAGATACGGTAAAAAGCATTTCGGGCTGTCACATCCAGCTTGATTCAGAATGGTGAACTTCTAATTGGAAGCTTGGCCACGGTCACACTCTTTTTACCTGGCAAAGGCTGCATTTGAGGTACATTAATGTCTTTCACTGCAACCCAGCTAGAAATTTGTGTCTCAGTATGAGTGATGACCCAAAACTAGGTAACCCTGAACTGTAGGTATGGAAAATCAGCCCTGTAGAAAACTCTAAGAATTATTTTCATTATATCTGCAGTGGTCAAGAGGCCCATTTTATGGAGCTACCCGAAGGTTTCAGTGCTGTGTATAAAAACGATTCATGGTAACTTGGTAACTGCTGCATTGTCCATTGCCATAGATGACTGCAAGCCCAAAATCGAGTCCAGTGAAGAAAAAATTCGTAAGGAGGTCCCTTTCAATTGTACGTCTTTGACTCTATTATAACAACCCCCCCCATAGCGCGCACACAGAGGAAACATTTATAACCGAACACGTTAGGATAATCCTAACTAGAATATTGTCAGCTTAGGTTTCGACTTTAGCTAAAATCACAAGAAAGCCCAACGCTTTCACAGATGGCTTCGTGGCATGTGCGCAGCGTTTACGCAAGCTCAGATTTATGTGGGGGGAAACAAATAAGAGCATTGGGAAAGATTTCGCCCCCACATGCAGGAACTGGCCACATGGTGAACAGCTGGATTTTAGAAGTCCTTAAATAACAGCCACCATACTTTGTTACATTTCTTAGATAGTAATACAACGGTAGCACGGCACCATGCTCTGCACTCTGTGTATCACAGCAAAAGGAATAATAGAACTGAAAATAATGAAGAACCCTGTTGCAAAATTTATCTCTATGTTAAATAAAATTATATATAACAATGTGTTTGTACTTTTACCCTTTTTCGATCTGTTAGATCTCTAGGATCGGAACTGGGGGCTGAATCCTATTAAATCGATGATGTCATGCAATAAAGTACATGGAGTGTTCAGGCAGCCTGGGGTCAACGAAACCCCCGTGAGTGCCACATCCGGCTTCAGATGACAGCCACTGTTTATTCACGGAGTATATATTTTCCTGCTGTTTGAGTAAAGTGGATATGCCTACTGTTAAACCCTGTGAGTTAACAAAAATTCAGATCAATGACATAAGAAAAGCTACAACGGATGATACAGCAGGACTACAGTAAAATGGAGAGTTCACCTAATTTTACACAAATTCAAACACAATCACATTATTTCAACATTTGAGAAGTACTTTCTCATATGCAGGCATCGTGTGTTAATAAATCAGAAAACCTTATGGGGAACATAAAAATACATTTGTTAATGGCTTGAAATGCTAGTCTTTGAAGTTGTCTTTAAAGGAACACTCATGTGAGGTTTTTTAAGGCTGTTCCACTTGTTAAAAAATAAAGTCCCCCGGCTGACCTCTCCCAAATTATTAAGCTCAATTTCACTGCCCTTCTGGCTACGGTGATCCAAGACCTGCGCAGATGGTCGGTACCCCACATCTCCTGGTTTGGGCGCATAGCTGTACTTAAGATGAATATTCTTCCGAGATTTTTATATCTTTTTCAGTGCTTGCCTGTGTTTTTACCTAGAAGTTTCTTTCGAGCCTGCCAGAGGGTCTTTACGCGGTATGTATGGGGGGAGGGGACGCCTAGGCTGTCCTTTACGCACCTGTCTCGCTCCAAATTGAGGGGAGGTATGGCCCTTCCCAATCTGGAATGGTATCGGCTAGCGTCCCACTTACGGAGAGTGGTGGAGTGGTCTTTGGGGGCCCCCAAGCTTTGGGTCCACCTTGAAAATTCCTTCTTTACCTGCGATATCTCGGCAGTCCCTTGGCTCCCTGATGGCCCCAGGAGCCTTTCCCATGCCTCCCACCCCACTATCTCGGCCACTCTGAAGGTCTTCAGGAGGGTGTCAAGGGGGGCTCTGCTTACCACGGTACCGGGTCCGCTTCTCCCATTGACGCACAATCCAGATTTGCCCATACATATCACTGCTGACATGGTGAGATCATGTGCGCTCCGGTCCCCTACGGCTGTGCCACGTACTACAGGCGGGCGCATTCCGGTCTCTTAGAGACCTTCTACACCCGGTTACGCCGTCCTTCCACATGACTTTTACATATCACGGGATCAAACATTATGTCTCTTCCTTGTTCCCTAACACTCAACTCACCAGGCCGCTGTTGGGGTTCGAACAGTTATGCTTAGCAGGTACTGAGCCTGCTCACTTATTATCCACACTCTATGCTATGCTTCAGGAGGTGTACGGGACTACTAAGCCCTTTTACTTTAGTCTATGGGAAAGGGACCTGCAGACTCCTATGACCGACGCTGACTGGGACAAGATACTCCTGTTCACCCACAAAGGGGCGATCTCTAGTTGGGTACAGGAGTGCAACTACAAATTATTGACCCGTTGGTATAGAGTCCCGGCCGAATTACATCGTTTTCTTCCTCAGGTCTCGCCCCTTTGTTGGAGGTGTGGGACTGAGGTTGGCACCTATAGGCATATCTGGTGGGACTGCGCTCACATTCGCCCGTTCTGGCTTGCTGTGGTTAAAGTTATTCGTGACATTATTGACCCAGATTTTGAATTCTCGCCTCAGGGTTTATTACTACACCACACTCAGGCATCGTTTACCTCTTATAAGAAATCATTGGCCATTCACTTGATCCATGCAGCCAAAGCCATCATACCCCGTTTCTGGAAAATGCCGGGTCCTCCCCCGGTTTCAGCGTGGGTTGCCCGTGTCAATATTATCTCCCATATGGAAGATCTGGTGGCATCTGCCCATGGTCGTGAATATGCCAACGGTCTCAAGAGGCTACCGTGGGCCACTTTTGTCTCCTCTCCCCGACTGCTTGATTTGTATCTCCCGTGATGGCCACGTCCTGCTCCTGTTCTGTTGGTGAGGAGACTTTGATCGCCTTGGGGACCCTGATTACTCTAACTTCCAGCCCCTGTGTATCTCCGGTGGCTCATTTGTCATGTGTGGTTCAATGCATTACCCTTGGAGCACATTTCTGTTCATTTTATTGTTTTTATTTCTTGTTTTTTTTATTGTTTATTGACGATACCATTGTCAGATACATCAGTCGTTTCATTACATGTACTACTACTGTGTGACACAACGCGATTTGTCGGATTATTGCCACACTTGCACACATGTTACTGGTGGACCTAATCGGTCCTCTCTATGATTGTTTTTGCCATACCTGGTTTCTACTATGGGTCCTTCCCCCTAGTAGTTTGTACTTCTCCGGCTGCTCCTGACTTGCTCTGTAACGCTCGTCATACTTGATTGTTCTGACCTTGATATTGCCTTATTGTATTATGCCATGTCAATAAACGGTGTTGAATATAAAAAATAAAGTCCCCCAGCCTCCCTGGGTCTTACAGAACATCTCTTTCACTTTTTCATGTACCAGCAGTCGATAGGTAAACAGAATGGACAGGTGACAGCAAGCCTGCATCCATCCTCTAGGGGAGAACTTCCTGGGAGCAAGCAAAGCTTTTCATTGAGAGTGATCTCTCATTCCTCCTATATGTTCTCATTTTCCTTAAAGTGACACCCCAGATTTCCAGACAGCCTCAACAAGGATTGCATATTAAAGTTACGTTTTTTGCCAGTAGAGGTTTCTGCAGATGAAGGCCTAAGCTGCTTTGGACACCCGGTGACCAGTACATGGTCATGTTATTTGTCCTCAACACTGCAAGATTTAAGAGAAGGTGACAGGTGGTTCTTTAAGGTGCTTGTGCAAGCAAATAGGCAATTTTCTTGTACAGAAAGCCAGAGCAAAGCAATCTGTAATATTTAAAGTTTTATGATTCTGAAAGAAAAAGAACTCCCATGACCATGTAGCTAAAGACACTTTTCTGCCTGCTATATAGGACTTCGTGACATACAACCATTAAAAAGATTCATTAGCGTAACCCAGAGCTACATGTGTTATGATATTGTGCTGTGATCAAAACCTGTGTAATAAAGTAGCAGCGTTTTGGAGAAAGATATTCATGTACATCAATTTAACCCCTTCGTGACAAAGGCTGATTTTACTTTTTGTACCCTTCGTGACAATGGCCGTTTTAACATTTCTGCGCTGCTCGTGTTTAGTTGTAATTTTCTTCTTTCCCGTTTACTGAACCCACACACATTAGATATTGTCTTTTCAGGACAAGAAGGGCTTTCTTTAGATGACATTGTTTTGATTGTATCATATTATTTACTATTAAAAAAAGTATAAAATATGGTGAAAAATTTAGAAAAAAATGACTGTTTCTAACTTTTAGTTGAAAAATCTTTTACTCATCTATAAAAGGTAATGAAAAAACCTGGTAAATAGATTCTACTATTTGTCCTGAGCTTAGAAATACCCAATGTTTTTATGCTTTTTTCTACACATTATGGGGCAAAAAGTATAGGTAGCGTTTTGCTATTTCAAAGCCATTTTTTCCAAATCTGGTAATTCTTCCCCCCATGTGCCATTTCAGGTATCTTTGAAGCCGGCCAATGCAATTTACCCCATCAAGTCATATATTTTTGAAAACTAGACAGCCCAGGGTATTCCAAATGCTAGTATTTTAACCCTTTCCAAGCACTAATTCTACCATCAGCCTTTGTCAAACTTTATGGTAGTCATTTTTTTTGCATTTGTTTTTTCACACACATTTTACTTTAGGTATGAATAAACAGGTTCTGGTATATGTCACTATCATAAAACACCCCAATATGTGTTTAGCAACATCTCCTGAGTACAGCGATACCTCACATGAATGATTTTGCCTGGCTGTTTGGGGGCAAAAGGGCCACATTTGGGGCATGCGCATTTTCAATGTTGAACTTTGGCATTTGGGGATCCACTGCCCATGCCCTATTTGGTACATCTTTGAGCGGGGCCATTTCAGTGTGCCCAATAAAGCCATATATTTTTGAAAACTAGACACCCCAGGGTATTTCAAATGCTAGTATTTTAACTCTTTCCATGCACCATGTCTACCACCAGCCTTTGTCAAACTTTGTGATAGTCATTTTTTTGCATTTGTTTTTTCACACACATTTTACTTCAGGTATGAATTAAAAAGTTCTCGTATATGTCACTATCACAAAACACCCCAATATGTGTTCAGCAACATCTCATGAGCGCAGTGATACCCCACATGAATGATTTTGCCTGGCTGTTTGGGGGCAAAAGGGCCACATTTGGGGCATGCACATTTTTCAATGTTGAACTTTGGCATTTGGGGATCCACTGCCCATGCCCTATTTGGTACATCTTTGAGCCGGGCCATTTCAGTGTGCCCAACAAAACCATATATTTTTTAAAACTAGACACCCCAGGGTATTTTAAATGCTGGTATTTTAACTCTTTGCATGCACACATTTTACCACCAGCATTTTTTCAAAGTTTGCAGTAGTATTTTTGTGTGTGTATTTTTCCCACACACACCTACTTTATGTATGAATTTACAGCTCCTGGTATATGCCGCTGTCACACGACACCCCATAATGTGTTCAGCAACATCTCCTGAGTACAGTGATACCCCACATGCATGGGTTTGTCATTTTTGGGGGGAACTAAAAGGCCACATTTGGTATGTGTGCATTTTTCTAATTGGAAATTAGATGTGTGGCCATCCTTCCCCCCCGTGTTAATTGGGACATTGTTGAATCCGGCCAATTCAATTTACCCCATCAAATCATATTTTTTTTTAAAGTAGACACCCCATGGGCATTTAATATGCCAGTATTTTAACTCTTTCCATGCGAGAATTGTTTTAAGCTAATGTGCTAATTTTAGGACTTGCTCACAAAAATATATTTTTTATATATATATATTTTAAATTTTTTTTGCCTTTTTTAAAACATTTTTAACATTTTTTTTCAACTTGAAGGTTCCCCTGATAGTGACATCAGAGGGAAATTATTTTTACATTTTACTGGTTTTTTACTATTTTTTTTCTAATTATTATTAATTTTATTTTATTTTTAATTTATTTTTTCGAATCACACTGTGATTAGAAAGCTGGGCTCCATTGACTTGCATGGTTGAATGCAGTACCTGTAATCAACCTGCAAGTGGAGCCAGAGTTCTCTAGAGGGTCAGGAGACCGTCTAGCGAATCTTTTCATCTTTATTATTTTTTTTCCCGGGCCGCCGCCATCTTGCTGATGGCGAAGATCACCAGCAGCTGCGGCTGTGACCGCTCTCCGGAGCGGTCACAGTCCATCAAGAGGTAAGTGTTTGGTGTCGCTGGATGCCTCCTGATCGAGGCATTCCAGCGACACCATTTAAGTTTAGGAGGTGATCGTTGATCGCCTCCTAAACGCTTTTAAAACGGGTGTCCGCCGCCATACATGTTGACGCCCCGGGGAGGGGCCAGACATGGCCCCTGATTCCGATCATGGCGTTGCTGAATGCCTCGAGGTCGAGGCATTACAGCAACGCCGTTTGGGTAAAACAAAAAAATCGATCACGGATCGATTTTTTTTACCCGTTTTAACAAATGACGGTCCTGGCACATCATTTGTCGTTAACGACATGTTTTTCCGTGACGTGCCCGGACCGGCAATTGTCATCAAAGGGTTAAAACAGAAATACCTAATTATCTGCACATCTCCATTAGGATAGGTAGTGCTTGCGTACCACACAGACTAGGGTATTTTACCTTTCCCAATATACGTATTTATTCTAGCCTTTGAGTCTTTTTCACTTCATTCAAAACTGGTCATTAATTGTTTTTCTCTGTATTTCTATTTTATCTCACCCAATATTCGATTTAGAGAAAAAAACATTTTATACTTTCCACGGCTATATTGGCATTTGAAACAAAGTTCCAAATGCTCTTGCAGATGTTGAGATTCAAGAAAAGTAAGGGAAAAAACAAAACAATTGTTGGTTTTGGACTAAATTTGTACTTTGCAGTAGAACACAAAAGGCTCTCTACATAAATATATCACCACATTGCTTTGGCCAGCAGCTTTACCCCTAGTTAGACAAATTAAACAAGGCCGGACATAATGCTGGCTTACAGTAACATAGCATTTACACGATGCGGGAACAAGGGCATTGTTAGAACCATTTACAGTCCTTTTTAATATAATATACGAAGCTAAAAAGTATTACGGTATTACATTTTGGTGTAAATGAAGAAATACTTATTATGGTTTTTTTTCCATCTGGACAGTGTTATTTCCCAAATTTGTTTTTATTTTATACCTGTTTCATAGGTTACTAAAAGTTTGAATTTGTTTGAAACGGTCTATTACGTATTTTTTTAAGGTATTTTACCGGGAAAAAAAAACATATGTCGGGCTTTGCGTACTGTGATTGCAATATCACATTGTCTTATATTGCATAGTTAAGTCCTTGTAAGGAGACATTTCATACCTCTGGGACTCACACATTAATCATATATCGGAATGTAAAATATGGTTCTGCAAAACATTGTACGTGTATATATGGGCTTTAAGAAGAAGAATAGTACTAGTACTATGTAACACAATGAGCAGTCAATAAAAACACATGGCATTCAGCTCCCTCTTAAATATGCACTGCATTATTTGGCTAGGGAACTGCGAAAACAATACTTGATAACCCATGTGAAACATAGGTCAGGAACAGTCATACAGGTCAGTGATCACTTAAAAACCCTGAAGGGCGTAAGTTTCACCAATTCACCTTTTTACTTAAATCACTACGGTCCACAGTATGGACAGCATTCCTGATGATGAGAGGTCAAGGGCCTGGAGACCTTTGCCACTGTCTACAGAGCAACAGGAGGTCAGTCCCTGCTACTGACACTGGGAAACGAGCTAGAGGTGGCTGTACAGGTCGGATGCGAAAAGCAATTTTATCTAGAGGCATTTACCGCGACAAAGTAGGATGCAGAGTATTTATTATGCAGAGAATCTGCTTCCCAATGCACATGCCTTGACTCACACTGGCTTACAAACCAAAAATATTAATTCCGCTTTAACTCCCGGCGGTCTCAACCCATGGCCAATCAACCAGTTTAACGGCATCACGTCCGTATGCATTATTGCTTGAATAGTATAACGGTTAGCGTTGAGGTTTTGTGAAATGAATGACCTTTATTGAGTGCCATGATTTTTCCTGTGCTGCTAAAACAGAAATATAGATGTGAAAGCAGAAAGGAACCAACTAACCAGCAGGCAATCCCCTACCGGTGCTAATCTCACATTATATGGCAAAAGGAATGAACAACCTACAAAAATGCAAACAATTTAAAAGGAAACCCATCACTTCACTAGTAAGCCAACATGGCTAAATGTTTTCTCCTATAGTCCTCAATGTCCATAATCCGAGAGGGGAAAAAACAGAATATGGTTTATCTTAAACTGGCAAACTGCCAGGAAACGTAAGAGCAAAATATAACACGAGACAATGTTAAGGATGGAAAGAAGAGTTTACTCTCTCTGCTCATATGTGGATCTTTCATAACACAGGGGTACGCTGGAGGGAGACGAAATAGGAGGTGCTTTATTGTATATCTCTTTCTACAAAGCCTTTTCGCAGTCAGAACACGTATTCTTTGTGTCAAAGCATGTCTTGAATATAAGATAAATTGGAAACCAGTCTCCTTTAATTAGATGTTAGAGCTTGTTTTTAAATGTAATGAAGCTTCAAAATGCTTCATTTTGTATTACTTAAATTTTGCAGTCAAATATTAGAAATTACTCTAGACTGCACATCACAAGCAATGGAATGAAGTCCTTGTACCCTGCGGTGATATGTAAACTAACATAGATGACACTTACAAAATAACACAATAACTCAAGAAGGTCATATCAGAGATGATTTACAGAATGTAATCAGGACCTTACAGTGAGCGGCTTAAAAGCAAATTAGCTGATAAGTGAAGGCATTGCTAATATAATATTTAATGCCGGTTGCCATGGAAGTGGAGGGCTAGCAACACTCAGCACTTGGGGCAAGACCAGCCAAGTAACACAATAAAACAATGGTGCAAAAACTGGCACAATCTACAAATCACAGCTGTCCAGAGGGGCCAAACTGCCACTGTGTCTCTTTGCCAGTCACTGAGCTATAGGTTATCGATCTTAACCTGTTATCCAGGTAGCGCTCATAGAGCGGTCTGCAGCACACAGAGATTTTCTTGAAGCGTTCAGCAGTCATATTATATTTTATGCAAAAGGTTTATATATTTATATATATTTTTCCGCTCCGGAATGACAAAAGTGTTTTCTCGGTAAACATAGTACCAACAATGCACAAAACATAATTCCATCTGTTTTTCCGTGGCCAATATGCAACAGTGCCTCTCTCCTTTAAATGTCAATATGGCAAACTACACATCACACTGCATTTGCAGGCCTAACGAAATTTCTATTTTTTCCAATAACAGACCTGCAGCAAGGTTTAAACAAGGGTCAGCGGTAAAAAAAAAAATACTGCATATATTTCACACATGAAATTCCTGTTGATAAATCTGCAGCTGCCAAAGCAATTGTTATGTGTCATGGTGTTTAAGTGTGCAAATGTATATTATATATATGTGCGTGTGTATATATGTATACACACACACACAAAAGTGATGAGATTACGAATAGGGGAAAATTACTAAATCCAAGGCCTGTGACAATAATCCATGATCAACCATTTTGAAATCCAAAAGAAAAACAACCCTGTTCTATTGCTGTGGCGGCCCAGCGTCCATTGCACTCCCAGCACACATACTTATCCCAGCATTCCTGTAAGAGGGATGCGCGGTGCTATGACTTCATTCAGAAAAATGGACTACAGCTGCATAGGTGATGCAGGGTGGGGGTTGCTGCCCTCGGACTTGCATAGGGCAACGTCCAAATACACCTTTATGTTATCCAAAGCATTGTCGAACACTGGTAAACAGTTCATAAGTTCAAAATATTATTGATTTTGAGGGATGTCTAAAATTCATTAAATCTATTAATTAAACCAAAAGAGTTAAAGTTTATAAAAAAAAAATATAAAAAAAAAACATTCTGTTCTTTGTCATGCAGACAGGCTGGAGCAAGTAGCAAATCATTTGGCTCCTGTACAAACTTTCAAGGACTTTTTAAAAGAAAGCAACAGAAAGATTTTCGGTGCCAGATGTTTTCTAAGATCCCATTTGGAATTTAGCTACTTGGATTTGCAATCATGTTTTTTTTTCCGCTTTATACATCTAACTGAGCTTCTGTTTCCTCTAGAATCAGAAAATTAACTAGCTTTGTAGCATCTTCCTTGATCTGCCACCCGTGCCCTAAGGATTACAGACTCCACCTGAGCTAGTTTTACAAGCATAACGGAAAAAATTAATCTCTGCTGGCAGCGGTCCCATTGGGATCCTAATGAATAATGATATCCCTCTCTAGCTGCCCTCTCAGTCTGAGAGAGAAAAGCCACTCTAACCTAGAAATGTAGGGGTTGCTGAAACCAATCCAGCTGTGGATTAGCAGTCAGTCAAGCATCCATCTGCTCCTCATGAGGGAAAATGCAGAACAGACCTACCCGTAAAGATGCAACACTATTCCTATCTATCAAAGGACATTAAATATGATGTCATAAGTAAGAACATTTCTGCACGAGGTTGCCATTTCTTCAAAAGTGTCTTGGTAGATGCCTTTCACTACATCTGCTGGCGTGGAGCTCTTGTTTTATTACATTGTCCCGTAAATGCTAACCACTATGCAAGTTCCTGCTTATTTCATCATCTGTATATCTTTTCTTGGTCAATGGCTACATGAAAATCTGAATTTAGCTTTAATTATTATTATTTTTTATACTAACAGTTCATAGAGGGACTTCATAAAATAAAAATAAAAAATTGAATAAAGAAAAAAATCAACCAATGAAAGTAATATATATATATATAAAATATATAAATATATATAAATAAAGTTTGTAGTGTCATAAAACTGCACATCTCTGGTTATCACTATATCTGCTGCAAGGCACTGTAAAGAGAAAACACACTAATTGTGTATGCTTATTGAAAACATACATAATGTAATTGCAATCTAGCGCGATTAGCGGAATTCACCAACCAATTTTATGCACGCCCATGTCTACTACAGCATGCAATGTCGTCATCGGGAATATGATGCAGGCTCCTCGCTGGGACTGGGCTTCTTTTGAGAAATAATTAGCCGACAAGTTTGCAGTCTCTGTTCGTCGTGGCCTAAACACGGGGTCATTATTGTCATAACTTCTCTTTGGAAACTCGAGGCTGGGAAGGCTGCCTAGCATCAGGTGGTGCTAATTTAAACATGTTTTCAGAATGGAGCCCTACACAAAGCCAGCCTTGCCTGCATTACTCAAGGTCTGTGAAAGGACAAAAACAACTGCAGCGTGTCTGCAATTAAGAATTCACAATCGCGCTCAAGAACAACTGCAGCATGTGCCAATCCGACTGAAAGAATTAGGCACCGAGCTGTTCTCTCCGCGGGGAGTGCTCCAAAGCAATGTAAATCTTTCATGGGCTTTTGTATTATGCGGTATGACCTTTCATCTTTCTCCTAATCTGCAATTAGGGCACGCAGAGATTAACAATCTATCAGCGATACTTTCTGCCTGCTTTTTTTTTTGTCCTGATGCATGTTACAAATTATAGCTCTTTAAGGTTACACTATACCTGCAACAATATATAGAGGCAAGGGATCTATGACTGTGTGTAAAAAAAAATGCATATGATGGCTGGCGTGTCCCTTTAAATATAACTCAGCATAATTGCCACCATTACTTACTACTGTTTGATTACTGAGCCAACAAATTTGTCAGACTGGCAGCATTACACCTTTTAAGGTCCAAGTTTAACACATAGTCTACATGCTGGTTGTGTTTGAAGAAAGTAGTTACTGTAGATACAAAACAAAACTATGAAATTTAGCAATGTACTCAATGCATTAAGTAACAGAGTGCAGAGCAATCTGCTACTACAATTCCTATCTCTCATTCACAATAACGGCAGTGAACATTTCACCATTAACACCGCTACATAATGTCTTTAACTCCCACCAACTTTTTCATATATCATGAGTATGAACTCAGAGGTGGCTCCCTATAATGCATAGTTAAATCAAAGTGCTTACACATTGAATTATACATCTTACAGGGCCTGCCCTTGCAGCTGGTGAAACTTGCCAATGTCAGATTGTTCTCACTGAAGTGAGTAAACGGACTAATGAATGACGATCGAGTAAAGAATTAAGCAGGAATTCATTAGCACTGCCATAAAGAATCAGCTCAGTGTCCTGTTGAAGCAGGGAAAGTCATCCAAAATATCATGACTGACAACTATAGCAGCGTCCAGGTCTTCAGAGTTAATGGGAATAAAACAAAATAAAACCACATTTTCTTCAATGCTACATTACTGAATCCAGCACACTAGTTAAGGCCAAAGACAAATATTTAATATTTTATATATTTTATTCATGGGAGATCCCCTTTAAGTTTTCACACTCTACATTCTGAGTATATATCTCTGCTGCTCTGGAATGTATGCTTTTGTTTTATATCAATGTTACAGGAACTTTCTCATCACAAAGAAGACATATTGGAGTTAAATAATGTTTCCAAATTTTTTTCCCAAAGACCCCATTTCACATACAAGTCTCTTGCTGATAAAAATGTAAAAAAAACAAAATGTGGACTTTTGTTAATGGGAAAATACTTAAAATATTACTGAAGAAGGCTACATTTGTAATCACATTTTATCATTACACATTACTTATTCTTTCCAAAATTCAGGCCTTCTCAGTTGGATGTAGCCTTATTTTATAACGGAAATGTCATTGTGTAGGATTCAATGCCAGTATTATCACTCGCAACTCAAGGGCGATCCTCACATACTTTGCAAGAGAAAACAAACAACAACAAAAAATACATCGGCCAACACTCAACAAATGAAAGAAAATATATAAACAAATGTAAACTATTGAATGATAACCTAAAATGGATTGACTTCTAGAAGAACTGTTATGACTTCTACAATAACTAAATTCATTAAACTACCAATAACTTGGTTTTTTTGCACGATCCTCGATGTAAGTGTTTTGGAGACATTTAAACATTAATCTAATGTGAGGAGACTGGTGGTAGCCTATGGCAGAACCTAACATTATCTGATACATTTCCTGTATTGAAACGATGTACACCCAGCCTCTCTTAAAACGCTGCCTGAAACTTAACAGACTCAACTTAATAGATAGGAAATAACGATAGGAGGAATAATCACACAGATTCCATACAAAAGGTCTTCTATATACCTTTCTTATTCTAACCTAACACAGTCAAATTGCTTTATGTAGTGTATAGGACTGCAAAATACAGGTTTTGTGAAAGATCCGCCTTAACACATCATAATCGTTTTAAAGTTAGCTACTTTCAATTGTAAAATAATGAAAGGAAATATAATAACCTCTGATATCTCTTTTGTAATTGCACAGTATAACCTGTATTTCTAAAAAAGTCCTTTTTATTGCCGCATAGCACTGATATTTATTGAGATCTATGATTTCTGATAATTTAGTAGTTTTGTCTTCATGTTATCTCTGAAGACTTGAACGTTTTGTAAATTGACAAAGATAACTTGTTTATTATTTAAAAAGCAAACCGTATCTATCACCAATGTTGCCATTTTAGAAAGCAAAAAAAAAAATAAAACTCCCTTGAAGATCAATATCTCACTGCTACTTAATTTACATATTTTAACGTTTAGGTAACACCGCTTGATAAAATCTATGATCCGTCTCCTGAAATCACTTCAGCAATATATTACTTCCTCCAGTTACTGTTTATTAAATGACATGTTTGATTCACATCCGGTGGATGGAGGCTTTGGTTGGATTCCACCATGGATGTACCAAAAGCACCGTATTTCCAGTAAGTATGTAGGTTATACGAAGAGGCACGCTTCCCCTGCAGTGGAAGCTCACTGGGGTTTGGATCTTCATAATGAACAGTGAAGTCAAGAAGCTACTAAAACCCATCTCTCCGACAACTCTGCCTTTAGTGAATAGACCCAACTGACTACTGCACTGTTTGTATTTGTTTAGGTTAGCCATGGGTCCTCCTAAAATGTAACAGGAGACGGTTAGAAAAATGACTTTATAAATGACTTTATAAAGGAAAAAAAAAATTCAACTATGAAGAAAAGCTGCCCAAATTGATGTCTTTGTGGGAATATAAATGTTCAATACAAAGTTCTTTTTAGAGATCTCTCTTTCTCTTATAAATTGCACCTTCTAGACAATACCCAGACATTACTTAAGATTAGAAGAAAGGAGCTTTTGTCTTAAACACAGAGAAGGTTTCTTTACCATTAGGAAGGTTAAATTGTGGAATATAAACAACATATTCACAACACGTTTGTATGGGGGTTTTTTTAGATATAAAATGCATACAGGGTTATCACACGTAAAAGTAGAAGTAATGTTGACTGCCTTGGGGTCAAGAAAGATTTTTTCCACTCTAAGATGACATTACTGTCTTTTTACCTTCTACTGGATCAACTAATATGGATTTGTTGAATGGTTAAACTTGATGCACTATATGTGTTTTTTTCAACCTAATTAACTATAATAATAATGGGACATATGGAGAGGCACACAAGTTATGTTTTGCTTGGAGTTCCTTTACATATATTGATCAGGATCTTTTAATGAAACACAGCATTAAAAGTGGCTTGGAACGTCCTACCATATCTGTATTACTGACGTCTGGTGGACGGTTGCCATATTGGACTTTTTCCAGGATGCATTATTTTATACTTGTTGCTGTTCAGCACTGATAGTGACACCCTTCAGTAAGCACGATGTATAAACTGAAAGAAAGAAATTAACATAACCAAGTATATACATCCCTCATAATCCAGAGAAGCATGTTATGGTAGCCAGTCATCAACGTTTAAAAATTAGACGTGCCTTGGAAAAAAGGTCCATGCGGCAACCCTCATCTGGAGGTGGAAAATTAAAAAGTGGTTATTCTGTGAGAAAAAAAGGCTACTAGAGCAAATATGCAAGCCTCGCTGACCAGGCTATGAATATGTTTACTGTAGATATTGCTTTTGTCTGGAGAGCCAATTTGAATGGTCTTAGATGACGATAGATAACCTGAAGAAAAAACATGCATCTTTACATAAGGAACTTCTTTATGCGGATCAGCATAAGGAACAATCCTGATACTTCATTAAATCTTCCACGCCTGTTTTCTCTAAATAAACTAGCTGGTGTTTCCATTTTGGACACCGATATCATCTCAGCCATTTAAAGTGCATCTTGATCAGGAACCATAAGTACTAATTCTGCCAACATTTCTATTTGTGTTAAGATATGTAATATTCTGTGGCTCAAACAGCTGCTAGGATAATGCGCCCTCTAGTGGAGCTAGGCTAATATTGCAATATATGTTCTTTCCCTCATTCCACATTGTGCTCTTCACCATATACAATGTGCCCTTGATATAGTGTGTTTAAAATCAGCAACATATGCTCCGCCATAATGGTACACCAGTAATAAATGTAACAGTTTATTTGTCTCTTCAGTAATAGCCAATACAGATTGGGAATAGAGAAGGAGGGAGGTGAGATTAGGATTTCATTTAATTAGGCTGGTTTTATTCTTACCCCAAACCTCAGCATTGCTGGCATAAAATACTCTCTAACCTTTACAAGAAATATATGACAATTATTATGTTACATTAAACTGGGAAGGCTATGGATTATGCGGGCGCTTAATATCCTACTGTCTGCCAGGATTTGTCTTCAATACACAGTATGAACAAGTGGTCACTAAATGTAAACGGTTGAAAATTACCAAAATATGTGATATATATATATATATATATATATATATATATATATATATATATACGCACACACACACACCAGCCATAACATTATGACTACCCGCCTAATATTGTGTAAGTCCCCCTTTTACCACCAGAACTTTTGACCTGTCGAGGCATGGACTCCACTAGGCCTCTGAAGGTGTGCTGTGGTATCTGGCACCAGGACGTTAGCAGTAGATCCTTTAAGTCCTTTAATTTGTGAGGTGGGGCCTCCGTGGATGCATCTTGGTGCCATGTGTTCTCCAGGTACATTCACCCGTTCATCCAGGTGATGTAAAAGAAAATGGGATTCTTTAGACCAGGCCACCTTCTTCCATTGGTCCATTTCTTATGCTTGCGTGCCCATTGTATGCGCTTTCAGCAGTGGACAGGGGTCAGCATGGTCTGCGGCTACGGAGCGGCTACGCAACAAACTGAGACGCACTGTGTATTCTGTCACACTTGTTGCCTGATATATCCCACTTCACCTGTCGGTCATAATGTTATGGCTAACACATATATACGCACATATACATAAGCA
Organism: Spea hammondii; assembly: GCA_029215755.1. Classification (NCBI taxonomy): domain Eukaryota; kingdom Metazoa; phylum Chordata; class Amphibia; order Anura; family Pelobatidae; genus Spea; species Spea hammondii. The sequence continues at coordinate 71,120,840 of JARDYJ010000003.1, read as the reverse complement.
TATGTATACTCTCAATTAAATGGTGTTAATAAAACAAATGTAAACAAATACTCAGTATACTTATAAGACTTCACATAAACTGTATGTTCATGTTGTGCAATATATAACATTTTACATTTATTGTCACAGATCAGCATCTCTGTTACCCTCCAATCATTGTAGCATGCCACATTGTCAAAGTAATATGCACTTACCGTATTGGCTCGAAGATAGGCTGCACTTTTTTCCCCCACTTTAAGTCTTTAAAGTGGGGGTGCGGCCTATATTCGGGGTCTAGCGCCTGACGCCCGGGACATGCAGTTCCGGGCGCCGGGGAGGCAGCAGGGTTAGGATACAGATCCCCCGCAGCGGTGCAGAGGACCTGCATCCTACTCTCCGATACGCTCAGACAGCCTCCCCTGCCAGCACTTCCCACGGGGGGAGTGCCGGCACGGGAGATTGTCTAAGCGCATCGCGCAGACGTTCACCGGCTGCGGTGATGCAAGCGTAAACAGCCCCCGCTGCCGGCACATCTGCACGATGTGCTTTAACAATCTTCCTTGCCAGGAATTCCCACGGGGGGAGTCCCGGCAAGGGAGATTGTTAAAGCACATCGTGCAGACGTGCCAGCAGCGAGAGGTTGCTAACGCTTGCATCACCGCAGCCGGTGAACGTCTGCGCGCTGTACGCTAACAATCTTCCTTGCCGGCACTTCCCACAGCGGAAGTGCCAGCACCGGAAGTTGAATATGCGTACTGCGTAGCTGGCCCCCCGCCGGCCCTGCAAGACCCCGGGGAGTCTGCACCGGTAAGTCTAGGGGGGGGCCTCTTGGGGGCAGAGTGGCAGCATATCTCAGGGGGGGATAGAGTGGCAGCATATCGCGGGAGAGTGGCAGCATATTGGGGGCAGAGTGCATATCTCAGGGCGGGATAGAGTGGCAACATATCTCGGGGGGGCAGAGTGGCAGCATATCTGTTACATTAAGTGGTTTTGTTTTGTTTTATTTACTAAGAAATTTTTTTCTTACAAAAAAGCACCTAACTTTTAGGGTGCGGCCTATATCCGAGCCAATACGGTATTTGTGAAACAGTTGTATGGTATTAGTATGTCAGACACGTCTTTGTGGAAGTCAGAACGGGGCAACACAAGTGCATTGGGTTTACGTTGTATATTGATATTTGAAACTATATGTGTGGTCACCGGGAATATTATCAAAGCTTATATGCACGTCTGTATCTCTATATGGATATACATACACAAACATACATGTCTTAGGGATTGATAAGCCTATGTAAAATCATTTAACGAAGGTGACATCAAGAGATGATATACTTTAAGCAATAACTATGTATTATAAAAACATAAGACGACTATGATTTTAAAATAATGGCAGGTTACTTTCCCCATGATTTATTCAAAAAACAAAAATACAAAAAAAAATTGGGCATAGGCATAAAGCTATGAATGAATCTGAGATAAGACCAAAGACTAATTGATGTCTGAATCCGTTCTGTCATTAAATTCTATGTAGATATTCAATTATGAAATTTACATAAAATATATACAGACAGCTGTAGCATTGTATTCTTATCGAGTACATAATTCTGTCTCCTGTAAGAAAGCGCCCTGGCGGTATAGCTATATGCTGAGAATTCACAGTTTTATGCTAGTATAAGTAGTGAAAGTTTGTACCATTTTACCAAGAGCTGATTTTCAAAATCTGGAACTTTTTGAGCATTAGAATCGTTACCAAACTGTTTTTTAATGACACTTCCCCTGAGAATTCCAGTTATGTCTAATTAGACTATTTAGCCCAGGCCATATTATTCCCTGTTGCCAAAACTGTTACACGCTCCCATAAGTAAGGACAGGGCATCAATACAAGACAGATGTAATGTCACTGCTTCACAATGGAGGTGTGAAGCAATTACCTTAATTAGTAGTCTCATTAATTCAAAGCGTTTGGAAAAAGGAAAAAAAAAAATAGACTTGGAAAGAATTCTCCATCAGACTGACAAAAAATTTTCAATTTACTAATGAAACAACTTTACTAACTATGGTTAAATTAAAATTTGGATAAAAACATAGTGGAGTGCTAAAAGGTCACCTACCAACCAGAGGTATGCACTTACCTTTAAAAGCATACCTTCCAATCTCACAGTTTAATTAGGACTCGGTTTTATTTGGAAACATGAATACTTGTATTTTCTATCACATATTAATCCAGCACTCTTAATTGTAGGAAGTTATTAAAAGATTAGTCAAGGTTAATTACTGAGCCGGTGCATTAAGCCTTTTCCAACCGCAACCATATATCACATTAATAGTAGAGAACACATTGCTTGGATCAGTACTGATATCAATATATACATCCAATTCACTTGTGATTTTCAGGAGGATGATGGCAATTTGACAACCAGGATCCTTTTAATGATAACCTAGCAATCGTGCCCAAACTGGCTATTTGGTACTCTGGGCAAATGCCTGGTGGCCGATAGGGTTGTATACTTAATACTATTGCTGCTCCAGTGGCAGACCAGGTCCTGCCCACCGCTGAAATATAAAACTGTAATGTGTGGCTGATCATATGAAGCCATTGGCCACATGTACTTCATTTGGCAGCCACTGTCCTTAAGATTTCAGGATGGCTTAGTAATCCCCAGTCGTGCCCTGCTACCAATTGTTGCAGATGAGGGCATACATATCTACCTTTGATACCCTTCTAGAAATTTGTTAATGGTCCTCAGCATGCATCGGACCTTGGTGTCTATGTCACATCAGTGAGCAAGACCGGAGGTTGCGCCTACACTCCAATGAGTGACAACTCACAACTGAATGACCGTATCGTTTGTTGTGGAAGATCTCACGATACCGTCTAGGTCAGCGATTCTCAACCCCCCTTTCACAGGGCTCGCCTAAGACCATCGGAAAACACATATTTCACAATATATACTGACATAATTTAATGGTTGGGGGTCACCACAACATGAGGAACTGTATTAAAGGGTCGCGGCATTAGGAAGGAACCACTGGTCTAGGTGCTAATGGTGCTACAATGTAAGGAAATAAGTCTTGAACATGTAGATCAATTTTTAGCATTTGCTTCAAACCTAAATTACTATGGTTTCATATACATAATTGTCCTAATTCTACAGTGTCTATAATTGTAGCACAGCGACCTGGCTGTGAATACTTTACAGGAAGTGCGAGTTTCATAGGTTCTGAATACTAAAGCAGATACACATATTATTAGCCAGTATATTCACTTACAGTGAGTATTGAAAGCAGGTCTTCTAAGCTGCAATCCGGTTTCATGCGGTCCTTGAACATTCGAACTGTTGGGTGCTTCAGGTAGTAATAGGAGGCAATCCGTCCATAGGTTTGGGGTTCAATATTACGGTTATCCTGAAAAATCATTGAAAGGTTATAAAAAGAAGTTATATATTCTCGCCATGTTACAGAAAAGGGGTCGGTCAACCAACAGCTCTCTAAAAGTTACACTACAACTCCCGTCTTCCCTCAATATCTATTTTATGTGAAAGCAGTTAGAGCTTAATATTAAAGTAACATTTTCAACCACCCAAAAGTACTAGTATTAAAAATATTCAACTAATGCTGCAGTCCTCTGGTGTTTGAAAATGTACAGTGGAGCATTACATATCGCAATATCACAGATATCGAGCGATTATGTACAGGTGAAGTCTAGGGCCACTACTCACACACGCTAACATATGATATACATTTTTTTTTTTTTAAATTAAAGCGGCACAAAAGATTAATGGTACATGAGAACACGCCGATATGTGGATGGAATGTTGCAGTAAACTGCTACTACGTGTGAAAGTTTTAGTTGCCTTTGAAACCTTCTAAGCTGGAGAGTACAGAACTAATATTTGCCATTTGGCCAACTGTTATTGTGGACGAGCCACCTGAATCAACAGGTTTAGGAATTATCCGCTGTTATTAACCTTTTGGGCTTCAATGTGTGTAAGCACTCTGGTTAAAAAATCCAAACTTACGTGTGTGTCAGACAACATACTGTGTGTGTCAAACAATTTCTGTATATTTGGGGGCCCTATAACACTGTATCCCGCTACTAGATTAACTAACATTTCAACACATTTGACCCCAAACTGCGAATAGCAAAAATCATGAAATGCTGCCTTCCCACATCCCACTAATATAGAGTATACCATTGGAGTCAGATGCTTAATTTCTTTGAAATGTTAGGTGAATGAAACCAAACTCACAATATCTTTACTTTTTAAAGCAAATGGTTGGTCCTTTTTCTATTAATATTAACAGTTTTGTCCAGTTGTCATGTCTTCCGCTTCCGTTTCTTATTGTATAGCTTACTTATATATACTGTCTGGTTCACATCTCACAAAACCAATTGTATTATGTTTCATCCATGGTTTTAAAACATGTTTTTAAATCATACATCATTTTTACCAACTTTCTTCAGTATTATAAAGTGCAAGGTGAGACCCTGAATTGTTCTTATTAGGAGTTGGCCATCACTTATGTGTTTCACTGCTCTTATCATGATGTCCGTTTGCTTTCAAATCACTACAGACACAAAATGTGGCATTTACCATTAATGCTGGAAAAGTAGAAATGGAAGATATCACCTTGGTTCAAAACGCCACACAACTAAAACCTCAAAACCCTCACAATATCACACTAAAAGGTCTCAGCTACATCAATTTAGATGTAAAAAAATGTATCCAATGAGAATTTATAGTACATCAAATAAATAACCCCATGATGTATTATAGTATGCTGGGCATCCGTTATTATCAGTATTATCAGTATTAACTCACGAACATGGCCCTCAAAAGCCCACCATTCCTGCCAGGAGCTTTGTATAAAGTATCATAAAAGATGGCAAGCTCACGGGCAGGGTTCTTAACTCATGATGATCCTGTATGTATTAATGTATTTTTATGTATGTGTTAACTGCCCCCAATTAAATTGTATATTGTTGGCGCTTCATGAATAGAAGGTATATATATATATCATTGGGCTTGGGGCAGATGTACTAAATGTGGACCAGACACTATGGAAACCATGGGATGTTCTTGTCAACTTGTCAACCTCATTTATCAGTTTGGCCTTTTTTATTCCTAACCAAAATTACATGTAATTACATGGAAACATTAGGTGGCTTCCTTCAATATAACACCGTACACTAACATATGAACATTTAAACACTATATATATATTAAAATACTCAAACTAACACAATATGCTCACACATATATGGTATACTGCTTACAGGTAAAGAGGACACATTTGGTTATAACTCATTTGTTCTAATGTTATATGTAAGATTTTAGATTTGAATGCAAGCCCATAAAAGATACAGGCTATTTTACACTTAAAATATTTCAGCATTGTCGTTATTTAACTCTAATTTGTCTCCCTTCTTATGTAGCGTACCTAGATGATATTACATATTTTTTTTCGATATCGAAACTAGAATCTTGCAAGAAATAGCTTTGAGGACTTCTTTTTTTATTTACGTCCTATAAATGTATCTTTCTGAGCATAGAACCATTAGTCTATTACGATAAAAACATGGAGGATTTTCGGCTCTTGCACTTTAAAAGTTTCAATGATTCAAATTTGAGAATGTTAATTTCTATACCTCTAGAGATCACATTAAGTCTAAAACACTCCTCTGTGCTATATCATTTCATCCTAGTTTGTAATGACATTCATTACTGTATTGTTCACACAATGAATAAATATTGAAAGGACCTGATCACTACATAATTTCATCGATCAATCTCTAGGACTACTTTGAGCACGTTTCTCAGCAGAATAAAGGAAAAACCATGGAAACGGCTGAAAATATTCTCAAAAAGAATCCAAACTTTTTATAAAGTCACCTTACTGTGATTCGCCCCTAATTATGTTTATTATCAAGTTTACAGAACAACTGAGTGCAAACTTATCCGACATAGTTTACGAAGAATGACTATTCAAATGCGTACTTATGGAGTATGTATAGGAGTTTAACATACCTCTGCAATTTCTATGCAGTATGAGCATTCTAGATCAATCAGTGACTTCTCCACCAGATTTGAAAGGTACTTGTTCATGGAGTCATGGCTAATATCTTCCAAGTTGTAGTAGCTAGAGTGACAAAACGAGACATGTGGTTTTACTTTGCATTACAAATGTACAACACAGCAGTTATTAAACAAAGTCAATCAGAAAGATGCTGTTAACAGAAAACATATAAGACAACCGCATCTCCATTATAAAGACACGTGTCAGTCAGTACACACTGGACAAGTGTGTGTGTGTATGTATATATATATATATATATGTATTTTTTTGTTGTTGTTTTTTTTAAATATGTAGCTTTTGCTGAAATAGCAAAGTCATGTGTGCATCTGCAACATGACCATAGCAAGTCAACATGAGGATCAGGAGCATTTCTGGGAAAGCTAGAGTGGGTTCAGAATCGAAAATAAAGCCCAGCAACGTATATGGTAATATATGTATCAACACATGCATAAATATGTATACATATACCTGGAATTGATAAATAATGCATAGACATCTAATTATTCACCGGATGTGAACAGGTTTTCATTCATTTATTCTTCAGGAATAATAAGTGTTACTTTCTAAGTAGGCATGAAAATCTTCTAGGACCCAAGCTTACTGTATTATAATTCCAATGAGGTTCTGGAGCCTGGATCTCCATTAGTTTACTTTGTCTGCTTTCAGTTCCAGCAACTGGCAATGGTCAGCCAAGTGGTCTGACCCATACTGAGGTCCAGAACATATACAGAAGACAACACACTCCATATGCACACATTCTAGTACTGTCCAACACACATTTACCACAAGAGACTGCATATGGACCCCAGAAAAGGGCTCTTACACTAACCTCTAAGACATATATATATATATATATATATATATATATATATATATATATATTACGGCATTAGGCACACAGTTACCAGCTTCTAGTAGTGGTCAAAATTGTTTGGACACACATAATGTGATCTCATGTCTTCGTTTAGTTTATAAAAAGCAGACAGAACACTCCTAAAGCTTTAGGAGCTTTCTACTACCCATTCTACTAGGCAATAAGTATTAACTCAATATCAAGCATACCTACTATGACGATACAAAGGAGCTTGTGATTCAAGAGAATGGAGCAAAAAAACAGCAATTGGTGGCTTTTTTAAGATATAAAGTTAGATGTAGCAGCAACCTTTTGGGAAATTTGATTTACAGGCGCCCAGTCAAAAATAGCGATTGAGGTTGACTGATATTAACCTTATTTCCAAATTATTACTTTTCAAAATGACATTATCAGAATGTGAAACTGTTTAATTAGAGCTAAAGAATGAACACAATGCCGTTCCATGCTCTCTGCGTTGACTCATTCAGTCATTATTCTGTCCTTGCTGTAAACAGACAGCCTACCATTTTTATCAGCATGTTATTTCATTTGACTCACAGTGAAACCCAGTTTTACAATAATTGACTTGTCAGAGGCTCTAATTTATGAAGCTGGGCTCTGCCAGCCCTCTCTATATTGGTCTCAAGCAGCATACAAGCAGGGTTGAATATTTACAATGCCGTTAACAGGTGCTGAGTTGTTTAACGATTCTAATAGCCAGAAGCGTACTGTGAAAGCCAGCGGGATCACAATTACAGGCTGTTTGAACACAACAATTACCCGTCCCCTGAGAGGTGTGAAAGTCAAAGGCAGTTTTATACTAACAGCCTCCAGCACATGGGCGAGAAGCTCAAGCTTCTATTAGTAGTCCAATGGGATTGGAATAACATGACTCTCGGTATCATAAAAATTATGCAATATATAAAATGTAAACAACCACAGGAATACTGAGATTATAATCGTACTGCCATCTTTAGCACAATGTTGGATAAAGACAATATATGGTAACCATTTTCAATTTTCATTAAGTATACGCTGTCATAAAAGTCTTAGAACACCACCAAAACAAGCATTGTGGTAGATTTTTGTAGAGAGAATGGGACGTACTACAAGCAGATATACATGTGATGATCAGACACCCACATACTTTTGATAATATAGTGTATATAAAATTCCAAAACTATGGTCTTTAATATGGAGTTGGCATCCCATTTTCCAGCTATAACAGCCTGCACTCTTCTGAGAAGGCTTTCCACAAGATTCTGAACTGTTTCTGTGGAAATGTGTGCCCATTCATCCAAAAAAGCATGCAAGGTCAGGCAGTGATTTTGGACGAGAAGGCCTGATTTACAATCAGTGTTCTAATTAATCCCAAAGGTGTTCAGTGGAGTCAAGGTCGGTGCTCTCTGCAGGTCACTTGAGTTTCTCCACACCAAACCATGTCTTTATGGACCTCTCTTTGTACACAGGGGTACAGTCATACTGGAACAGGAAAGAGCCTTGTTCTAACTGGTGCCAACAAGTTGGAAGCATACTACAGTCTAAAATGTCTTTGTATGTTGTAGCATTAACATTACCCTTCACCGGGGCCTAGCTCAAACCCCGAAAGCCAGCCCCAGACAATTATCCTCCTCCACAAACTTTACAGTAGGCATTATGCATTTTGGTGGGTAGCGTTCTGGCATCTACCAAATACACATTCATCCATCAGACTTCCAGAAACTGAAACGTAAATCATCACTAATTATCTTGCAAGTGAGAATATAAGTACATTTTCTAATATATTGAATCCCTTGAGTTTAACAACTTCCCTGGAGAGGGGTAAAATCACCTTGCAGAAAGTTAAAAAACCATACAAGCGTAAATGCTGACAGAGAGTTTGCATAAAATAGTAATTGGATTCCTGCACAGTGCCTTGCAAAAGTATTCGCCCCCTTGGCATTTTTCCTATTTCGTGGCATTACAACCAGGAATTAAAATGGGTTTTTATTTGGATTTCATGTAATGGACATGAAAAAAAATTATAAAAAAACCCAGAAAAGTAGCGCATGCATATGTAATCACCCCCTTTGCTATGACCCTCCTAAATAAGATCTGGTGCCACCAAATTTATAGACGTCACAAAATGAGTTAACAAAAGTCCACCTGTGTGCAATCTAAGTGTCACATGATCTCAGTATATATACACCTGTTCTGAGAGACCCCGGAGTCTGCAACACCACTAAACAAGGGGCACCGCCAAGCAAGGGGCACCATGAAGACCAAGGAGCTCTTCAAACAGGTCAGAGACAAAGTTGTGGAAAAGTACACATCAAGGATGATTATAAAGAAATATCCGAAACATCACAAGGAGCACCATTAAATCCATTATTAAAAAATGGAAAGAATATGGCACCACAACAAACCTGCCAAGAGAGGGCCGCCCACCAAAAGTTACGGACCAGCCAAGGAGGGCAATAATCAGAGGCAACAAAGAGACCAAAGATAACTCTGAAGGCGTTGCAAAGCTCCACAGCAGAGACTGGAGCTTTATGGAAGAGTGGCCAGAAAAAAAAGCCATTGCTCACAAAAAAATAAGCAAAAAACTTTGCAGTTCACCTAAAGGCATGTGGGAGACTCCCCAAACATATGGTAAAATAAAAAAACAAAACACATTCACCTTAATTTGTTTACTTGACCACAGTCTTGTGGAATTTTGGCCATCGTGGAAAATGGTATGTCTGGCGCAAGCCCAAGACTCTTAACACCCCAAGAACACCTTCTTGGTGGCAGCATCATGCTGCGGGGATATTATTTTTCCGCAAAGACTGGGAAACCGGACAGGATTGAAGGAATGATGGATGCACTAAGTACAGGGAAATTGGGAAACCTGTTTTAGTCTTCCAGCAATTGGAGACTTGGGCGGAGGTTCACCTACTAGCAGGAGGACGATCCTAAGCATACTGCTAAAGCAACACTCGAGTGGTTTAAGGGGAAACATTTAATTTTCTTGGAATGGCCTAGTCAAAGTGCAGACCTTAATCCAATACAGAATCTGTGGTATGACTTAAAGATTGCTGTACACCCGTGGAATCCATCCAACTTGAATGAGCTGGAGCAGGTTTGCCATGAAGAACGTGCAACAATTCCAGAGGCTAGATATGCCCCAAGAGACTTGCAAGCTGTAATTTCTGCAAAAGGAGGCTCTACAAAGTATTGTCTTTGGGGGGGGGGTGAAAAGTTATGCAAGCTGAAGTTTTCTGCTTTTTGTCTTATTTCTTGCTTGTTTCACAATAAAAGATTTTTTGCATCTTCAACGTGATAGGCATGTTGTGTAAATCAAATTATACAAACCCCCAACAAATCCAGTTTAATTCCAGGTTGTAATGCAACAGAACAGGAAAAATGTCAAACGGGTGAATACTTTTGCAAGGCACTGTATCTACTTTGTGATACACAGCGAATTATCATTGACAGAAATAAATCTAATATTTGTTAACTAAATTCTGGTATAATGTTCAGTCTGTTTTTTTCCCATTTGAATGCCACCTTGTGTCACTAAGACAACTTACTTTGTTACTCAAGTCGCAGGAAAAGACATTGTACAAATTACAGATAATTCTTCACTAATACCCAGCAAATAAATTGGGTATAAAATTCAGTACATCTCCAAACAAGAACAGTATTCCCAAGTCCTACGTTCTTTAATTCTTTAAAGACCATTACAGAATGCATAAATGATTATCCAACATTTATTGCTACATTGCTGATTGTTCTGACTGGCTTTGAAGTGGTGGGTGAGACTAAGGTAAAGTTCAGTAAAGGAAATTCTCTGCCTCTGTCACAGGCGAACACCAAGCTCAGCTTCCATGTGGTTAACTAAATGTCTGTGAAACAGTTACAAGGGCTTCAACTGATTGGTTGGCAAAATATGTCAGACCACGGAGGAAGAAAGCTGCTGCAACTTACCCGGTCAGGTAAGTGTTCTAAGTGGACTTTAATAAACATATCACTGTTATATACTGGTGAAATTCAGCATTGTACTCTTTTGGCCCTCTGTAGAAGACTGATTTAGCTTCATTGAATACATTGAACCTCTTGAGTTGAGCAGGGCCTGCCCAAGCCATTGCGCTGCCTATGTACGTGGATAAAACTGCCCCCTCTACCACAACCATGACCACATCCATGATGTTATATGATAAAATTCACTCTCCTACTCTTTCACAATCTCATTCATGCTCTCTCAAATACTTACACATTCATGCTCACACACACACACATATCAATGTATAAACCCACACACATTCTTACATAGCACATTCATCTATAATGGAGAGGGGTAACATCACTTAGCAGAAAGTTGAATAGTTAAAAAGCGTAGGAGGGTAAATGCTAACAGAGGCCATATCAACACAGTGTGCTCATTACACGCCTACTGAGGAACATTCTTCCCCATTATCTTTGAGCTCACACACCAAAAAAATGACTGGAGCTACTGAGAATACATAAGGGGAGACAGAATAAATTGAGCATTGCTGACAATCTTTGTATAACACAAATAAACAATACTGATTCCTTGCGTGGATAATATACCACAAAGTATAACTGTATTACAGTAAAAAGCATAAAGGCAGCAGAAAGCACAGAGACCATTCTACTTTTTGATCTTTGGTGAAAAAAACAATTGACCATGTTTCTAAGAAGTGAGCAATTCACTTCTAAATAAAACTATTACCAATAATGGAAAATAGGCAGATTCCAGGCACATACTAACAGTGTGTAATAAATACGTGATATTTTACAATATTATGTTTTACTGTACAAACACATTCACCTTAATTTGTTTACTTGACCACAGTCTTGTGGAATTTACAATAAGCATAACGCTTACTGCTAACTATAATCCACGTCACAAAAATATCTTTCATTTTTGTCTACGAACACCTCAGTATAATAAAGTGCCACTGTGCAATACCAAGTAAACAAAACAGCCCGGTACTTTTTAAGCGATTCACGTTTGCTCTGGCCAAGGATTGATTATCAGTAGTCTATCTTACTAGGGTTTAACTGATGGACAAGTGAGTGTTTATTATACTTTAACTGCACAGCTATTGCGTTAGCTATCTGTGTGTCTTAAATGTACATTTAGAAAAAATAAATGGTTATTGACAGTATCTTTAAATTCATATCTTGTTTTCCATAATTATACATATGTTAAATAACACAAAACTGTTGATTTTTTTCTCTCAGAAGATAACTAGACAAAAGGATTTCACACGGTTCTCAATGTCATTCAATAATCAGTATTTTGTAAACCACATCTATAATCATACTTTTAGCGACTCTTTTGCTAGCACTTGCTTGTCTTCTCTCCTGCTGTGCATCATAGCTCAGTTGTGGGGCATCTACTCTTGTCTATCTATACATCCTCTTGTAAAAGAAAAATCTTCCTTTGGAGTCCAGTACACCAATCCTATGCTGAGGACAGACTAACCTACCTTTTCCTCTGCTGACCCCCTCCCTCTCTTCTAACTTGCATCCTGGGTGGCATTCCATTATCTCAAGCGTAATATCTCCAAGACAGAGCTTCCTATCTCATTGATGCTCAATTCCTAATATCTGCATCCTATTTGAGAACAACCAAAAACTACCCAACACACCAAGCTCGCTGCCTTGGTGTTGCACTTTATTCCACTCATTCCCCCCCCCACCAATTAGTTTCTCACCAAATCTTCTTGCCTTTACCTTCAAAATCTTTCCTTGCTTAAGTCTACTAAAACACCAATTCCTGTCTAGATCTTCTAAAGTCCTTACTATGTGGCCTTCTCCTCACCGGACCCAGTCACATAAAGCACTTGACACTGCAATCTTGTATAGCTTCAATTTTAGTATTATTGTTCACCTTCACTCTTGCTTATTGTAATAATGCTATAGAATCAGCTGGCACTCAATAAATAATAGCAATGTAATGTTATAAAGCACTTACACAATATGTACTTCTCTTTATATAACTTGAAAAAGTGTGAAAGGTGTCATGTCCTGCTCAGGTGTTCAGCTCAGCTGCCCCACATTAAATTTGAAACAAATTATTTACTAATCAAATATGTCAAATACTGTTGTAGTTCCACCATTATGGTACAGGCACATCATTCAGACGTAAAGGGCAATTTCACCTCTTTCAAGCTGGGAAAGGTTCCACAGTAAAGATTCTGGAAGCATGTAGCAAGGTTTTAGCTTTCCAAACAACATCTGCTTGCCAGACAGAACACAATATGGTTCCCATAACACATTAGGATTGTATTGTTAAGCACATTGCCCAGAAAAAAAGAAATCATTTAAGCACCTACACCATTATGGTATTTAAAGGTAACAAACACATCTGTAGTATCTATCAGTCCCAAAGGTTGATCTACACCATCAAGGAAGGTGGAAGCACTGTTTTAGATTAACCACAATAAAAAGCCAAGGCTGCCCAGTCAAATAGAAGACAACTCGAGATAAATGTATCAAAGTTTATATCTCCATTTTAAACTGAATCATAAAACAAAACAGCCCTGGAGCAAGTTTTCTGTTGAATTTGGATTGCTTTACACTCAAACAGCTCAGCCATTTTTTACATTATACAAAGCTGTATTTTTGTTTTAGCTCCGTACATCTTTATAATTTATAAAGCGGGCCCAGTATGTCAGGCAAGCCAATTCTATTGTATGTACAGTATCTGTGAAACATACCAAAATACTTTCTTCATACAAACCTTGCGCCACAAAATAGCAAGTAGGTGAGGAATATGCAGGAGCGGGTGGAAAATACCCAGGTAACCAAACATGCTCCTCTGTCTAGCGATTGAAGACATTAACTCAGAGGCCTGTGGAGATGAGCTTCATCTGAGGACACTGGGTGAAATAGCTGCAACTTGTGACATACATACATACATACATACATACATATATATATATGGAACAGGACACGCAATTGTTCACTAAGGCTATGTTGCCTGATAAATTGGAATTCTACCTACACCATTTGGAAGAGAGTTATCCCTTTTGTGAATTTCTTTTTTAGGTGGGATTTAGGGTGGATGAAACACCTTCTTTGTAAGCGTATGGCAGGAATCGCTAAAGTCTTCAGCAAGAAAGCAATGCATTCTATAATATTCAGAAGAACTACTATACAAAAAAGAAAGTAACCCTTCTTTAAATTCTATTGTTTTACATATCAGGAAATAACAATCATCAGGTGTAAAAATTATGTAAATGCAACGTCAGATGAACCACACACAACATTACACTGTGTCATGATTTATTCAACACAAATATATACACACACACACACACACATATTCTGGTCTTTACTGAGCGACACAGGGATATTCTCATAACATTCATTATGGGTTAAAACTGCCCTGTGTTTACATGTAAGGACTGCAAAATTGTTAATATATGAACTTAGTTTTTCAAGATGCATTACTGTCTTGTACAAGCATATGGTCACTCTCTCTAGAGTTTTCACTATTGATATTAGCAGCGAAGTGCTACAGACGTATTCCAGTAAGTACAGATGTCATGGAAGAATCTTAAGCTCAATACATATTTAAGTGATTATGTTGAAGAGAAGAAAAGCAACTTCATTTTAACAACATAACATTTTGTTCATCATTCATGCTCAACATAATTTTTTAGGCATCTTACCTGGGGTTCATCATCAGACGACGGAAAAAGTAGGTCCATGTTATGTAGTCCATGGCATCTTGCTTCGATGTTATGGTTCCAGCTGCAATCTCAGCGTTTAAGTGATCAGACAGAACCTCCAATAAACTGCAGGTACCACAGACATACAAAAAATGAGTGAAAATTAAAAAATACATACTATTGTTGAAGTTTGAAAAGTGCTAAAAATTTTTTAAAGGCAATACATTTCCTGGGTTTACTTTGACATCATCTTTGGCCATCACCTAACTCTTACAGCTTTGTAGCTATCGTTGTCCAAACTTCCATAAAGATGTGAGCTTGCACTGTTCAGATTTACATCTACACACAATTAGAACTTCTCCTTTTCCCCAGATCCAATATTTGCCTTCAAATGTTGCTATATCATTATTTGGCTTATTTACACAAAGCTGTAGTTGAGCTTTAGTAAAATGAACTGAAATAAATTGTTTCTTTACATGATGCTTTCTTCCTTTTTATTATTTTATCCTACACTTTGGTGGAAGCTGATTTGTCAGGGTGGTTTGACGGGCAAGGAATTAAATTGAAATGCAATTTATTAATCTCATGTTGCCTCAGAACGCTCCTCATTTTAAAACAATTTATCTTCTAAATAAGATGACCTAAAACAGGCACCACACACTTTATTTACAGTTTGCACGGAAGTCTGAATCATCTCAGTGTTTTAATTATGCATTGTAATGGGTCACCATGAAGACTCTTCCAGGAGAAACTCTCCAGTACTGGTCCTTCCTAATGGATAATTCAAATCAATAAAATGCTTCTTCATACCTAATCTCCCCCACAACTCACAGATTAGTGAATCAAATCCTAGAACTTCACATTCCTTGCTGGTTTAATAATGCACATTTATTTTTGGCAGCACACTCCCAATGATCATACTTACAACCGTATCACACAAAACACAACAGCCACCTCCACATGTACTGAATGATGGAGAGCATAGCAGTCTGGGTAATATTTTCATTAACCTACCTGGATTCTACTGGGAAAGGCTCATACAGAAATTTCTTGTAAAAATCTTTCTTGATATCGTGTACTAAGATAACAGCTTTCCCTTGGTCATCAAACTGGGGCCTACCAGCCCGTCCCATCATCTGCAATACATCTAAACAGGAGGAGAAAAAAAAAAAAAGACCAATGTATTCCAAGTGGCTAACTTGACTGTGTTATCAAATGCATAAGAAGCAGGAACCTAACAGTTTATATCCATATGAGGTTTATTACTGTTACAGGTCACAGCTGCATAAATCTTCCTTTATCCTGCTGTCATGTGAAAACCCTTAAATAACCAAAAGAGCTTACCGATATGATACTTAACATCTACTGAACACAAAACATAAAGTTCTCAGTTCCAGTTGTGGTTGAACACTGAAATATCTGTAGGTTGCAGCGTCCTAACAGCTCCAGACTGTACTCTCAATGTCTTCAAGGTCACAACAGTATAACAGAATCAACATGTTAGGGGATTTTCTCTTAACTTGTCATTTTTAACAGATATATGTAACTAGTAGACAGTAAATAGCTCTCCCAGGTTGCGTTGTATCACTTTACTAGTGTCTGTCCACATTGTTTTTTTCTGTATGCTAAATTGCCCTCTGTTTAAAAACACTCAACAACATTGCATATTGTAGCTGTGCCATACCTGTAATTGGATAATCCACATAACGCCTTGTTTTGCCGTCGTAAAATTCCGTTCCTTTAACAATTACTAAGTGAGCAGGGAAATTCACACCCCAAGCAAGTGTACTGGTCGCAATAAGAACCTGTAAAATAAATTGAATGGAAGAATGCTTACTTTAAGCAGAAATGCAGAATGAGATCCGTTATTGTTATAAGAGAGCTCACTTGGATTTTACAGTTGACAAACAGCTCCTCCACAGTTCTTCGATCTCTCTCTTGCAAACCTGCATGGTGCATGCCAATCCCAAAAGCAAGGGTCAGTTTCAGGTTTGAATCCTTAATAGTTCCAATGATGTCATTCATCTGAAGCAAATAAATAAATTATATATATATATACATATATATACACACACACATCTATATCTATATAGTGCTTTCTATAGAACTACACAGATTGCAGAGCCTATTTTGATGACACAACATATTTTGAATTACTGATTTTATTTATAAAATTTAATAGAGGATTAATACAAACTATGGATGAAAGCCAAAGACATAATTGATTACGTTGTGCAGTCTTTAAAACATGTTGCATTTCACATCATGTACCAATGTTTTTTTTTTTGTTTTTTTTTATAAAGGAATCACAGATGAGACGTCAGTAGGCAATGATGGGCTGCAATCAATAACAGTAGCATTCATATATTTATATACACAATACAGAAAAATAATACACATTGCATAAAATTACACATAAAAATGAATTCTTATTACCAGCCAACACTCTTTACAAACTGTGCAGCATACAAGCAAACAATTCATATTAAGTGTGTCCTTGTTACTTGTATATTTTGATTGCAAGGTGTTTTAAGAAACTGGTTTATTCATGCCATAGTAAGTCGTCTACAATAACCTCAGCTATAATGGGAAAAAAACATACATTTAGGAGTTAAACAAGCCAAACCAGTGAGCAAAAACTTTTCAAATCATTATATCAAATGTGAATCTCATCATGAAAGCAGAAACTCAGAACACTAAATTTGGAAGGCTAAAAACGTACAGAGAATAGTACATTATTAGTTGTGTGACAGCATTACTTTTTTTAAGGGTTTTCATTTTCTAAACCAGTGGTTTCTTCTTCTGAATTGGATGCAACTGAGTTTGTTTATGGCATCCAATTATGGGATGACTACATGTTCATCACAATCCATTTATCTCATTTAAGTGCCGTGTTGACTTGTGAGAAATAACATTTTAAATCCTCATTACTATGATAAATGGTGTGGCGTGGCTGTACAGAGCTAAGGACAAGTCAACCCATTAAAGGGTTCAATCTGTTAATAACAACAAGTTATTTTGTCATCAAGTAAAAAAAAAAAAAAAAAAAAAAAAAAAAGAGTATGGAGGACAGAGTTGCAAAGTTAGAATTGCTGACCTTCTCAATTAAGCAATCTGAACTCACTGGATTAAACTTGTTTTTCAGTTTTAAATATCATATCATATCATTGAAAGGAAAAAACATGAAGTTCATTTAGCATCCCACTACTTTCATGACAGTGAAAAATGCTTTCTCTCCAATAACATGTTCTCTCTAGTGTTTCTCATTATCTGAATTGAATCTGTTTGCAAAAAAGTTTATTTATTCAAATAATTTATTATGATCAGCTGTTTCTATTTCCTTTTAAAAAAACAAAAACTTGGTTGAAACGTTGTCCACGTGCACTTGCAAGACACAAGAGACACAGGAATGACAGAATGCAACATGCTAAACTCATTTGCAGACTATTTCTGGATCCTAGACATCTCTTCCACTTTGTTGCCTCTTCGTTTTGTCCAAAAGCATACATTATTGCAGTCAGCCGCTAGGAAAGCGTGGTCGAGTAACAAATTAGTGGTGATTTTGTTTCCTGCTCCATGCGAGCCGTGCCCTGCAGTGTAGTTGTGTCCTGCTAAGATAAGTCATTTAGCCGAGGAGAAGGAAAGAACCTTTAACAGAAGAATGCTCTAATATACTGTCAAGCTAGCAGCTGGAAGCCCTGGTCACTTCTTGCTGACCTCCCTCTAAACTCTCACACAAATCATTTCAGCAAACAAAACTATTTTACCTATCGGCACAAATCCTGTAGCTTACAGTTCTAAGCATGAAGCAGGATTAGGATGACACTGTTTACCCTTTTGTCTGATGTCTTTTTCTGCTAGGAGATGGTGGTCATTGGTGTTTGTAGACAAGGGAAGAGAGGTGAAAACGTACCCCTCCCTTCGGAGTTATCACAGAAGCAATGTCCATAAAGGGATTAGATGGAAGCAGAGAGGTAAAAAACCGAGGTGGCCTAAACTGAAAGGAGTTACAAAGAACGGAAGAGTTCAATTTGGTGTAAAACTACTTGTGGCTATCAATTTTGTATAGTACAAAAAATCTGTATATTCGTGATGCCCCATCCCCTCTAGATTGTAAGCCGGGCCCTCCTTCCCTAATGTATCGGGGTTGTCTTAGTCTATCAATTCTAGTTTTGTCATGGACATATGTACTGTAAGGAGCCCCGGGTTAACCTGTTGGGGACTATATAAAAAAAGATAATAAGTGTATAAAATCTTCTTGGTGCTTCTGTCCATCCATTCATCACCATTGGTGTGCACGTGTTTAGCGTCCTTCAATATGTATAAGTGGGAGTTGACAGGAGAGTTGTACATTTCACAGCCCAGTGAGCTTCTCCTGTAAGAAGGTCAGCATTAGCCCTGCATAATGCATAGGTTATGTGGGAGATTTCTTAAAAAGGGTGAACTGACCATTTCTTGCTGAAGAAGCTCAGTTGGGTGTTTGCCCTTGGCAGTGTATAGTGATATCAGGGAGACGATTTATTTATCTTTCCTGCAAACTCCACCATTAGTAAACAGACCCCAACAAATAAGGCAAAAGATAACCAATACTAAGTAGTTCTTGCCCAGTATTAAAAACAGCCCCATTATTTACTTATCACCAATCCTAACCACGGCATGGTGAAATGTTAGTGCCACATCACCAATAATGTCTCTGTTAGTAAAGCGCATGGGTCCGGTCAGTAATATTGGATCTCCAAAGTGCTTGGGTTGTTAATTTTCCTTTTGGATTAATAGACGTGTTACTACAGCAGCTACGATCGGCACTTTCCAGATTAGGAATGCACACATAAAATCAGCCGCATGAGTTATATATTAGCAAGGCAGAGAATATCACACAAATCTCTACACCTCGGGCAACACTTAACCGCTAAGTGGTTCACACACACACATCTACCAGAAATTATGACATCTGTCTTGTGAGAGCGTATAAACTCGGAGAAAACACAAGCAAGATCACACCAAAGTGGGGGCTATTGTCGTGTGCTTCCATAAAAATAGAAGGAATCTATCGTGTACGGACATTGCACTACATTACTAGTACTGGCAAAAAAAAGAACTTTCATAACAGAATACAGATTTTGATGGTTGTCAAATGCATGTTTTATTGTACAGCTAGAGAGAAAAAAAGGTTTGCATAAGGATTCCCCTTTCTTCTTAGGATGTTAATAAAAACAAACCTTCTTACATGACAAATGCAATCTTCTTCAGAGCACAGTAGTGATAATTGCCCCTTCGCCGTGCATGTGTAAAGCGCCGCAGTATGTACGTATGGGTGAGATACGTACTTTGTGGTCTGTTAAATTTATTGGCGCTCAAAAAGGCTTTAGCGGAAAAGGTGCAATTCCATCTGAGTAGATACATTAAGCCTTGCCTGAAAAACATTTCAGGGAGATGATGACACTGCTGGCTCCATAAGAAAAGAAATGGCCAGATTGGCCAAGAACGAGCCAACAGATTGTGCAGCCCGGTTCTGTCCCTTTGAGTGTGATATATTGTTTCAAGATGCTAAAACCCCATGCTTTTTTCTGAGCATATTTACAGGGCTTTTTTTTCCCCTCTTTTCTTTTCACAGCACCCTCATTATTAGCGTTCTCGTTTTCAAGGCATCAGACTCCGACCATATGCTGCTGAATAATGCCCCTCAACTGTCTGCGGTGCCCCGCTTCAGGCGGCTGTGCCAAACACACGGCCATAAACGTTATGAAGTCTTTTAGGAAGACATTTACTGACATCACATCTGCTACAGATGTTTAGCGAAGTAAACATTTCTGATAATGAAGGGTTTTTGTTTACGAGGCCGTTTGTTTCCCAGAAATAAAAAGTGCTCTCTTGAGAGGAGGCATGTCGGACTGCAAAGTAAACCGAATAAAAGGAGGGGCGGAATGCGTAAAATAAAATAAATATGTTAACTGAGCTGCTGTAGTACATCGGGTACTTAGTGAGGTGGCATTATTTGTTTCGCAGCCTGTCATTGGTATGGCTAATGGAGAAACATAAAAAAACAATTATACAGGTCATTTAATGAAT
Organism: Spea hammondii; assembly: GCA_029215755.1. Lineage (NCBI taxonomy): Eukaryota > Metazoa > Chordata > Amphibia > Anura > Pelobatidae > Spea > Spea hammondii. The sequence continues at coordinate 71,100,194 of JARDYJ010000003.1, read as the reverse complement.
GCTGTAAAGGACAATGTGGGAAACAAAGCATTTAGACTTTTATGGGAAACACTCGTGGGAATATAAATAAAGAAGCTATTGCGAGAAGACTGAAAAAAGAGAGAGAGATAGAGAAAAAATCCTCCATCAACCTTTCCAAGGATATTTTTTTTTTATTAAAAAAAAAAAAAAAAAAAAATGAAGAAAAAAAAAAAAAAGAAAAGGAAAATAAGCAGTATATTCTCCAGATGTACACCTTCCTTATTTTGGGGCACCACAGCACTGGATGACTTTATCTTTGAAATTTGGAGAAACCATTAATGTTTTTATGCAAATTCAATAGGATTAAATTTTTAGGTACTTCCAGCTTTGTATGATGAGATTGTCTAGGTAATATGCCTTCTTGTATATGACATGTATAACATTGTTGTTGTATTAAACTCACTAATGTGAACCTTCCTTAAACAAAGGTGTGATGTCACAGAAATGAATTCCACTTTAGATGTAAATCTGTATGTCACAATGTTTTAGCTGATGAGCCAATGATGTGTCCACTTTGTTTTCTAACCAGGGTGCAATGGGCATACATACACACAGATGTCGGTATTTTTTGAATTAAACAGGTATTATAATACCAAAGGCCTTAAAAATAAAATTACATAATAACTTATTTACAAATGTCACCAATGGTATCACTGGTGCTTGCACTGATGGACACATTTGCTCATAACAGAACAATACGTAAAGACAAACAATACATCACGTATTCTCTCAGGAAACATCCTAGAGAGAAAAAAAGTACTGAATGGAATATAAAAGGGATCATTCATGAGTAGAAAAGCCTACATTTTTTAAGCACCAATGCTTATGATTGCATATCCACAGCTACAGGCAGTAAATTATAACCCATTAGAGTCTACAGTCCCAGTGGCTCCAATGTGCTGTAGAGATGTGCTTACTAATCTTCCAGTGTTTACACATAAACTGCATTTGTAAAAATTCATAAATAATAGTGAAAAACTTGTGACAATGCTTACAACTGTCTGGTTTCATCAACATCTTAGGCTATAGTCCCATGCTGCTTAAATGGAAGACTTTAGGTACACTGCATCAGCATTTCTAATATTAAATATAGAAATTAGAATTTTACCTCTCTTTCATCCATATTAAGCCATTGTTTGGGGTCGTTCTCAGTTGCTAAGAATGCAATCAAATCTAAGGCAGTGAGTCGAGTTTGACGCCTCGATGACACAAAGATGAGTATAGGCTTTGCAGGTGAATGGCTTCTTATAGCTGTGGAAAGCCAAAAGTTTGCAGGTTAGATGAGACTTTTCAGCCTACTTTACAATGCTTTGTGACACAATAACCCTCCTTTTTCCACCCTTTAACTTTTACAACACACCCTCAAGTTAAGCTTCTTCTCTTTTATTAAAAAGGATATAGCAGGGTGTATCTATTAAATCTCGGTATGTTTTGTTGATACAACCATATACCATTTAGGCTTTCCTTATTTGAACACTCTCTAAATTGTGTACGTCCTTCTGAAGCCACCGTGTCCAAAACTGGGCACACAGTTTTATATGAGGTCACATGTGTGATCTATAAAGCCGCATTATAGTGCACCTGCTACAGATACCTCTTCCTATGCAACCTAGCACCCTGCTAGCTTTTCCCTGTCCTGTACGGCCTGCAGTCTATTAAACCTTCTGAAGTGGCAGCTCCTGAGTCCAGACTAAGATAAAAAAATGGTCTCTGGCATTTTATGGCTAGTGGCCAAAGGATTGAAAGTATACGGCCACATCAAGATGCCAGAGTGTAGCAGGTTGATGCATGCTGCATTGTTACATTAGTCACCTTGGGTGCATTATAGTGCACCGGCTCACTGGGCAGTTATTTGATGTGCCTGATGGCCAATATGGTCCTGAGTTAATTCATTTATTGCAAAGTGCAATTTGGAGAAAAAAACAAACAAAAAAACAAACAAACCTAGGTCCTGTTAACTTGAAGGACACAAAGTACATTTTAATCCCAGTTATATATAAATATCAGAATAACCATTCCCCATTAAACACATTGACCACTTATAGGGTAGGAACTTGGCTTAGTTAATACCCACTTGGCCATCATATGGATTAATAATACAGTTAGTGTGGTTTGAGGACATATAAGTATACAAAACTCTTGTTAAACTAAAATTCAAAGAAGACAATAATGTCTTTTTAAACAGTTTATCATTATGTGGGGGCGAACAAACATTTATTTCACACACTGACTTAGCTTCTGATATAGCTGCATTTATGTTTGCAAAAACCAAGGCATTAAATACAGAGATTCTAGCAATCCTATCACGATAGCTGAATTATAGGTGTTTGCGGCTTTCCGCTGCAAATGAGTTTGTGGAAATAGCCGAAATACATCATCATTATACTCGTGCAGAGTCTTATAGTATCTGAAAAGAGAAAAATCTAATGGCTTCTCGTTCTCTAAAGAACAGGTGTGATTAAACAGCAAGACTGATTTATTGTTCATTAGAGGGTCTTTTTTACATAGCATGTCTGTAGCCTATAAATAATTTAAATAGTGAAGACCAGCCTAAAATCCCCATCAATACATTTGTTCTGTCAGAGGGTTAATTAGAAAAGATAAATAACCATTTTACTATTAACTACAGGTCTTGATGTAAATTGTATTCAGTACTCTGTCTGTATGATAAATATCACCTGAACGCTCAAAGGGGGAACTTAAATGCAAAAGTTTATTACTAGTATTACGCTTAAAAAAAAAAAAAAAAAAGTTTAAAATATGGTTTGGTTTTCTGTATTAAAAATATTACTTTTTAAAAGCATTTTTATGAATTGCATATTAGCCACGCGTTCTTGCTCTGTTATTGTAGCCCAATTAACAGCCCAACTCCTTATTCTACTGCCGGTGCTAAATAAGAGAAGGTCTCAGGGTCTCTCTGACACATGAAGGTCCATAGAAAAAGTACTTCATTAGATAGGTAGGACTTCATTGATTGATTCCAAAAGAATCAACTCGGTGTGATGTTTAAGCAGGGAACACCCCAGCCGCTTACAATAGTGACCCACAGGTCTGCAGACAAAAGGAATTTATTGGCACAAAATGAAACTACATTGTCGCATGCAGCTCTGTACTTAATCTTCAAACAAAAATATAAAATGTATTGACCCCCCCCACAATCAACAGTCCTCCGGGAATCTTCCTTTAGGATTATATTATATTTGGTTACTGCATTACCAAAATGAGGATTAGAGTAATAAATGAGACATTTTGGGAACGGTATCGGCACATATTCGCCGTGTAAGGTTTCGCCATTAGAAAAAGACATTTGCATTTAAACAAATAATATTGGTTTTCTTTCTTACCCTGAAACGCAGGCTTGTTCATGCTGGCCATTCGGGGACAATAATGTTGTCCTGGGAAACCCTGAATGTGAACCTCTAGAGGAACTGGACGCACAGATGGTCGAAAGTTAAAGAGACCCATCTACCATGTGGAAAGAAATTGTTACATTACATTATTATCGAACGCATCATTACATTTTATTTACAGAGCATCATTATATTCCATAGCACTATTACAATGAAGGACGTTTACTAAATGAACAATATACAACATGAAAACAAAAAAACTCCTTCAAAAAATGACTTATTAATACAGTACTGCAAGTAAGCAATCCAACAATAGCTTTTAGCTAAGAGAACAAGTAAAACTGGTGCTGTAGAGCTGTGTTTCAGTTTACACTATGAAAGTTCATCCCCAGTGTGCTGCTTCTTCAGGAAGAGCTTGGTTGGCCATGTATAGCGTGCAGTTAAATATTTTTTTTAAAGTCTCCATTATACAGGGCCTTCTCAGCCCTTCACGCTGGAGGAACCTCTCAGGCCCCTCATAATAAATACGGAAGTGAGAGAGATATAACCACAATTATCCAGCAAACTCTCCTTCCGATTCACTCTTTAGTAAATGGACTCCAGTGCCTCATCGGATTCTAGAAAACCTGAAGCCTTCCCGCAAGCAAATGATTTTATTCACCTGTCCAATCCCCAACCAGTCAGCCAGGTCTCTAGCATTAGCAAGAGCTGTGGACAGGCCGACCACTCTTACAGTTCTTTCGGTGTGGGAAGAAATAAAATTTGTTCTTGACACAATTACTTCTAGTACAGGACCTCTCTCATCCCCTAGGCAAAACAGAAACAAAGACACAATGGAGAATGGTTGAGTATTTGCTTTGAAAACCCACCAATGACATGGAGTAAAAGACTTAATTGAGCCACAAGGTTATTTACCAAGCAAGTGTATTTCATCTATAACGAGGATGGAAACCTTCTGTACGTAGCTTCTATTTTGCCAGCTTCTACTGACTCCGTCCCATTTCTCTGGGGTAGTGACTATGAGATCAGCTTCTGCAATAGCCCTCATGTCAGGTGTGACATCTCCTGTGAGCTCTACAACTCTGTCAACACAAAAAGGTTATTCGATTAATATTAAGTAAATAGGGTACATGTAAAGGAACACCAAGGTAATTATAATGAATATAGTCAGCCGTAAATGGAGTACCTTGGCACTGCAAACATTTAAATACATGTCTTACCCCTTACACATCTGCTCTCACTGGCACATGCTAGGAGAGAGACAACTTGACTCTAAAAATGTAAATATACGATGTGAATATGGTTAGTATTGTGGACCCATGCTTAAACAATCTACGGTTTGATATATCTCTCTACAAGAGAAAAGCTATTCATTAGGAGTATATAAACAGTACTGTGTAAGTATGTAAAGAATGAACTTAAGTCACATGAGTAGGGCTTGACAAATCCCAGGTCACCATCGCAACAAGAAATCACTTCCTGGTACCTAGGGAGTACTGGCTGCATGGGCAAAGCCAAAAGGCGCAGAATGAGAGAAAGATGGCAGCATGCTCCAAGAATAGGGATAAAAAGGTAAGTCCCGACTGCTGGATTTACCTTTTTATGTCCCTGATTTCAAGGAGGCGGCGGGGTCTGGGAGTAGCCTGTCACGTCACACTGTGATTGTGTGTGTGTGTGTGTGTGTCTGGGAATATTTGTGTGTGTGTGTCTGGGTATGTTTGTGAGTGCTTCTCACATGTGGGTGTGTGTGTGGTTCTGGGTATGTTTGTGCCTGTGTGTTAGCGTCTAGGTGTGTGTGTTAGTAAGGGTGGTTGTGTGAGTTTGTGCGTTAGCGTGTCTAATTGTGTTAGTGTGAGTCTCTGTGTCAGTGTGAGCACCTGGTTGTATCAATGATAGTGTTTGGCTGTGTTAGTATTGACCAATACTTAATTAAAAATATTTTCTATTACATATATTTTGTAAGACACCGTTACTAATTGTCTTCATAAAGGGACATATTTGTCAATTTTTATACATAATATTAAGATGTAACACATATGATGGTGGAGCATCACATTAGAAGAGAGAAGAGGAGTTATCACTGAAGTTTGAATATATCAAAGGGTTAAACTCAGTCCAAACCCGATTGGGAAAAAAACTGGTTTCTACATTTTTGTTCACCGGCTTCTAGATCCAAACAAAACGTGTCGACCCTTGCACATGAGTAACAGTCGGGGTAATTCCGTCGATTGTGCGATGTGCCAGAGTTCCAGAAGAGATCCAAGCCGCAGCAAGCTTATTACACTTGAAAGTGATGGCAGAAACCGGACGCATGAGTGCTAAAGAAGCAGCAGCACACTCCAATCTGCTGGTTGGAATACTTGGCCATTCATAGTGTTCAGTAATTTCCTGGGAATGGTCACCTCCACTTCTGCAACACTGTATCTATTTGTTCTCAGAGATATGCATTAACTCTTCACATTTTACCTCTACATGAGCAATGAAGACTGATTGATGGATTTTATTTATAGTTACACATTTATAGTTGTGTGGAAGACGCTCTCATTTATATTTATTGGAAATTTTCTTTCAGTGAGCAAGATACTTACATTACATTTTTATTGAATATTGGCCAAAAGACTGACTTGGGAAATATCACCAGCTCCCTCTCTGTGTATTTTATTGCAAATTCATTATTTTACAGAATGTATTAATTTAAATTTGAATTTGCTAAAATACTTGAGAGACCCTTTTTATCTCTTGCTGATTTCTTTGATGTTGACCTGTCCATCTGCTAATAAGTTCTTTTTTTTTTTTTCTATTTCTAATTTTTTTCGATAGCAAGACCCTTGATGAAGTCAACCTGGATCTAGTTTGCCCATTTTTGGTTCTTAGTCTTGTCTTAGATTAAGGATAGCTTTATGAACGCTGCGCACATTGAAATTCCCTCACTATAGTAGCCTCTACCACTCTACCACAGCTGGAAGGCTGTTACAACATTTATCTATCACTCTCATTAAAGTAAAAAAAACATTCCATCTAAACTTCTGACCCTCGTTGTGATAACATTTCTGCACAGAATGGGTGGAAGAATCCTGTTCACCCTGTGTGTCATTGTGTTGATGCTGAACCTAGAACTTACACATCACATATCCATAAGGTTAGAATGTAGGTTACAATATCAGTTGTTATGAAAACAAACACACAAGGTGTGTGAATTAACGAAATTAGGCCTAACAAATATATTCTTCTACACTTTTCTGGCTAGATGCTAGGCATATTAATTTAGTGTGGCGAGGAGCTTACTTCTTTCCAAGTTTTTCTTCAATCCTTACTTTCCAATCCTCAATTCTCTCACGTACCAAGGCCTTCAGAGGCGCTATATATACTGCCTGTAACAGAAATAAAGGAAAAAAAGCATAAACATTCTGTTTCATGATGGATCATAGGCACTCTGTATAAGATATATATTTCTTAGTATACCACATAAGTCCTTGCTTGAATAAAAGTGAGTTAAATAAGACCTGACATGCTAGGGTTCCCAAGAGAACCAATATTAGAATCGGTGGATTAAAACTCAGTGAATAGGTATCAACAGTATAGTTTATACTGCTAAAGGCTTAACACGCTAAGGATTATGGCTTATGTCCTATATATGTTAGAAGACAGCAAGCCCATTTATTATAAACACAAACATGGAAATCCTAAATTTCAACAATACTTAAGATCATCATCATGGCAATAATAAAAATATACTACAGACAAAGAACAATTGCAAACCTTAGATGTTGGATATTTGTTGAAGACCCTGAAGATGGCCAGCTCAGCAGCCACCGTCTTTCCAGAGCCTGTAGGAGCACCCAGTAAGACATTGGTGTCTGTGTGATAAAGTGTGTGAAAGATCTGTGTTTGAACTGGGTTGAAATGGGTAAATTTGTACAGGGATTCATATTCTTTATTTCCAAGGGCCGTGACTGGCAAAGGCTGCAGATCCAGTAATTCTACAAAATAGAATAGAAAATAAGACTCTGTGCCACGATGAAGATTGCGCTCAAACAAGCAGACATATTTTAATGAAACATTAATGTACAGCTATTTAGTAGCATCAGCTGAGGCAAACATGGTGTAATGTTTACCGACACTTGTCTCATTGTTTCCTTTAATATCTATCAATAATTTTATTCCATTTCATCCGTGCTCTAGAACGCTCTACTTGACAGTGCTAGAATATCTTTTGCTATGTAGAGGTCTTCTCCTACCCCTCACTCAACACCATTCTTATGATCCTTTATTTTTTCCATTACCATTTCAACATATTTATCTGTTAAACATCTAGCACAGTTTAATTGGGCTTAGGGAAATTGATTTTTCATACATGTAACATTAATTTAACAAATAAATAAGTACCGGTGTGTGGAGGATGTCTTTCTGGCAAAATCAGATGTTGGAAATTTATAATGCAGACAGCTTCAGCGCCCAACCATCGATCCGATACTGCTCGGATATAGTATTGAGAAGGCAATGGTTCAAAGATGGGTATTGTGAACACCAGAAGTTGCTGTTCTTTTGTAACAACCTAAACAAATGAACAAAACACATCAAAAAGAGTACACTTTAAGCAGGCCTTGTAAACTATGCCCAGTATGGATTAATTTTACACAATGCAGCAAAATACCTGTTTCTTTTGAAGGAGAAAATATTCTGAATGGTAGATGTGATCGTTAGTTGGATCTTCAACCCAAATCCACCAGGGCTCGCCAACGGTTCCATGGACCTAAGAGGAAAACATTCAGCATCAGACAGGCATTATAATAAAGGTATCAAGAAAATGGCACAACTGTCTCTATTAACCTAGTTTCATGTTTGAATTTCCTAACCAGGTAACAAGTCGAGTAAGGATGAACGAAAAGCTTCAAGGTTATTTGTCCAAATTAGGTGCTGTAGTCGTGTTAATCTCACTCAAGGATCAGGAAAAGGTGGTAAAAAGAGCACTATAATCTTTCCTAAAACAACAAATAAGGTGTAATTACATATTGTGTACAAATGTTTATCTGGCAATTTGTGCGGAATGAATACAACGTTAGATTTCTAGTCTCTGACATGTTGCAGCACACAATTAAAAGCTCTGGATTCTAGAGTAACAATTAAATGTCAAATATTACCTGGAACCTACAATTTTGATGTTTAGATGTGATAAATACATATATAAACAGCTTAGGGAAAATTATTACTTTAATTGTGAGCTAGATGCTTCCTGACAACAATTAATTTCTGTCATTTATTGAGTGGATTTAATGATTCAAAATATGAAATCAGCAGCATTTATGGTATTTCTCTACAACAGCTACGCTGGACTTACTTATGTTTCTGAGTACATGTGAGTACAACAGTGAAGTACACGCAAGAACAGTTTATGAATATGCCAAGTTTCTTCTAAAACTAGCAAGGCTTTTCATGCTCTAAATTGAAACAGTTTTGCTCTCTTAATAAATCTAAACACCTTTAGATTTATAATCCAGGCAGGGCTAGAACAGGCAACATAGTTGCTGGGAACAACTAGAAACGGTGGGACGCTGACCTTGTGGACAGTTTGTGTCACCACATAGTGGGTGAACAAGTAGCGCGTCATGTTATATGCATGGTTGAAAAAAGACCTACAAATCTGTGCCCTGACCTTAAGGTTAAATCCAGCAGCAGGCATTAATGAGATTTTTTTTTGCTGCTGAGCATGACACAATAGCAGCTGCTGTCTGAGACCGACATTATCTTTTGGAATAAATGTGCTTTCTTACTACTGTCAATTTAGAGCTTCCATTGGATACAGACTGTCTAAGAAAGACGGCTTTTCACTGTGCCAGCGAAGTTATGGGTTAAACAAGACACCAGCTACCATTGTTGCAATGCAAAGAAACAACAAAGATAGGTAGATGAGGGTTATGCTCCCCGTGAAGGCAAAAGGAGGATGGCCGATTCAGGATTAGTTAGAAAAAGACTGGAGCAGGAAAATGAAAGGAGAAATGACTGAAGGAAAAAAATTCAAACACAAGAGTTAAATAGAATGTGGGAAAAGGCTGGAAATGGAAAAGAGTGAAAGGGGACATGGAGCTGCCGGGGGACGGAGGAAAATTGGAATGTGGCAAAAAGCTGGACATGAGGAAAGAACTTCATCTTTCGGTTAGATGATCAATCTGGTATACTGCACTTTTGGATAATGAATATCACTGGCACACCTTGTGGAGGTTTAATGCATGAAAGTAAACTGCACTGTCTAGTTGTAAAACATGATTTGAACCTCGCTGTTTTCAATTCAAATCCCTAAGGCTTATTTTTTTATGTGGATCACCATGTAGACCAAAACATAAGCCATCTTGTCTCTGCCCCTACAAGCCACCATTCTTAAGTTTATTTAGTGTGTTTGTTTGGAAGTCAGGCCAAGAAGATATCAGGACTTTTGATTCAAGAAGTTTCTTCCTTGTACGCTATATGGCCTTCACTTACAGAATTAGGATACCAACCTCAGCCTTGTTACGGACATTTGATAATTCAGTGCTAGGATCCTTCAGGCAGATGCACAAGGCAAAACATTAGTCGTACCGGTAATCCCTTTTCCTTTAGGAGTGCTTTCAAATGAAGTATTCCCAGTTCACCCAGTTATAAACGGGTTTAGCATCCCTGTCTGACAGGTATCTTAAAACATGTTTTGATCAATTACTATATTTTTCCTATCTAAATCACCAGTAATCATGAGTAATTAAAAACCAATTAAGTAAAATTGAAAACCTACTGTGACCAGAAGTCTCCAAGGAGACGTCTCTGAACTATGACTGTAAAGAATACTAATCAAAACTGTAGCACTAACACTTACATTTATTTTTATGAAGTAATCTAACAGGGGTAGTGAGTCTATTGAGATATTAATTATGCAAATATAAACACTACATGCCACATACAATAGATGGAGCTGTAAAATGATCTCCAAATTAATATAGTACTTTAAGAAAAAAAACATTACTTGACTAAGAAAGTCCTTATTATCGATCTTTACATTAAGAACAGTGCGTGGATTATAGCTGCCAAGAGGGTACTACTAAATAATCATCTGCAAATCTCTACCCTCCCGGTGCACTTGCACTGCAAAAGGGCCAGAGGCCTTGAGAAAAAAAAAATCAATGAAATTCAAACAAAACTTCGGAGGTCTTTGCTTTATTGCGTTTGTTTCGTTGGGGGTAACACCTCGTTTTTGGACATTTGTACAAATTGATGAATAGATGAGTCTAGTGAATATGGCACATTTTTGGCCTGTAGGTGTTTGGCCTTGTCTTGGCTCTGTCTGATAGTACCTGGTCGCTCCATTTGAAGTCAGGAGTTATAGTCAATCGCACTCTGAGGACCGTCCGTGTAATAGGCTGGATGGATGCTTCCATTGTAATGGATGGAATTTGATGGACGCATTGTTTCACCTTTAGCCCAATGTTCACATGGTGCAGCATGTGACCTATGGAAAGGTACATTAGGTTAAAAACGTTTGCATATACAGGAACAATAATGCAATCAGACTTGTAAATCAGCTTCTAGATGAATGCATTACAGCTTGCTTGTTTTGCAGTGTGCTGGATAAATGACTGGCTCTCTTGACCTGGCATGTTCTAATGTTTTGTAATACTTAACTTGAATTAGTACAGTGCAGCTTTAGTATTAGCAGCTATGAATAATAAGTGGTTAACCCATTCAATGACTTCAATGCGTAAAGGTTAAAAATAGCTACTGGCATCAAAAATTATACATACGTTTGTTTTCTTAAACAGAAATAATGTTTTAGCAGGCATGTACTTCACAGTCTGTGGCCAGTGATTTGTAAACGTTTTATGTGGCATTAACAAACTTGAGCTTAACCCCTTCGTGACAAAGGCTGATTTTACTTTTTGTACCCTTCGTGACAATGGCCGTTTTAACATTTCTGCGCTGCTCGTGTTTAGTTGTAATTTTCTTCTTTCCCGTTTACTGAACCCACACACATTAGATATTGTTTTTTTCAGGACAAGAAGGGCTTTCTTTAGATGACATTGTTTTGATTGTATCATATTATTTACTACTAAAAAAAGTATAAAATATGGTGAAAAATTTAGAAAAAAATGACTGTTTCTAACTTTTAGTTGAAAAATCTTTTACTCATCTATAAAAGGTAATGAAAAAACCTGCTAAATGGATTCTACTATTTGTCCTGAGTTTAGAAATACCCAATGTTTTTATGTTTTTTTGCTTTTTTCTACCCATTATGGGGCAATAAGTACAGGTAGCGTTTTGCTATTTCAAAGCCATTTTTTCCAAATCTGGTAATTCTTCCCCTCATGTGCCATTTCGGGTATCTTTGAACCCGGCCAATGCAATTTACCCCATCAAATCATATATTTTTGAAAACTAGACAGCCCAGGGTATTCCAAATGCTAGTATTTTAACTCTTTCCATGCACCATATCTACCACCAGTTTTTGTCAAACTTTGTGGTAGTCATTTTTTTGCATTTGTTTTGTCACACACATTTTACTTCAGGTATGAATTAAAAGGTTCTCGTTTATGTCACTATCACAAAACACCCCAATATGTGTTCAGCAACATCTCCTGAGTACAGCGATACCTCACATGAATGATTTTGCCTGGCTGTTTGGGGGCAAAAGGGCCACATTTGGGGCATGCGCATTTTTCAATGTTGAACTTTGGCATTTGGGGATCCAGTGCCCATGCCCCATTTGGTACATCTTTGAGCCGGGCCATTTCAGTGTGCCCAACAAAACCATAGATTTTTCAAAACTAGACACCACAGGGTATTTTAAATGCTGGTATTTTAACTCTTTGCATGCACACATTTTACCACCAGCATGTTTTCAAAGTTTGCAGTAGTATTTTTGTGTGTGTATTTTTCCCACACACACCTACTTTATGTATGAATTTACAGCTCCTGGTATATGCCGCTGTCACACGACACCCCATAATGTGTTCAGCAACATCTCCTGAGTGCAGTGATATCCCACATGCATGGGTGTGTCATTTTTGTGGGAACTAAAAGGCCACATTTGGTACGTGTGCATTTTTCTAATTGGAAATTAGGTGTGTGGCCATCCTTCCCCCGGTGTTAATTGGGACGTTGTTGAACCTGGCCAATTCAATTTACCCCATCAAATCATACCTTTTTTAAAAGTAGACACCCCACGGGCATTTAATATGCCAGTATTTTAACTCTTTCCATGCGAGAATTGTTTTAAGCTAATATGCTAATTTTAGGACTTGCTCACAAAAATATATTTTTTATATATATATATATTTTTTTTGTCTTTTTAAAAAAAATTTTTTTTAACTTGGAGGTTCCCCTGATAGTGACATCAGTGGGAAATGATTTTTACATTTTACTAGTTTTTTACTATTTTTTTTCTAATTATTATAAATTTTATTTTATTTTTTAATTTATTTTTACTAATCACACTGTGATTAGAAAGCTGGCTTCCATTGACTTGCATGGTGAATGCAGTACCTGTATTCAACCTGCAAGTGGAGCCAAAGTTCTCTAGATGGTCTGGACCGTCTAGCGAACTTTTAAAATTTGTTTGTTCCTGTTACAGGGCAGCGGCCATCTTGCTTGATGGCGAAGATCATCGGCAGCTGCGGCTGTGACCGCTCTCCGGAGCGGTCACAGCCCATCGAAAGGTAAGTGTTTGGTGTCGCTGGATGCCTCCTGATCGAGGCATTCCAGCGACACCATTTAAGTTTAGGAGGCGATCGTCGATCGCCTCCTAAACGCTTTTAATACGGGCGTCCGCCGCCATACAAAGTATGGCGGATGTTGACGCCCCGTGGAGGGGCCAGAGATGGCCCCTTCGTTCCGATAGCGGCGTTGCTGAATGCCTCGAGGTCGAGGCATTCAGCAACGTTTTTTGGGTGCAGAAAGCGAAAACAGATCGCTTTCTGCACCCGTTTAAAGACGTGCCGGTCCTGGCACGTCAATTGTCGTAAAGCACATGCTTTTCCGTGTCGTGCCAGGAACGGCAATTGTCGTTAAGGGGTTAAAGAAAATGATTCCCCTTTTATTTGCACAGATTTGGGAGACTGTTACTTACAACAGTAAATATTGCATGATTTTTTAACGTACAAAATATATAATTTCTATAAAAAAAAAGTAAACATGTAATTTACGGTGATTGTTACCTACTAAATAATTACAGCTGTGTTGATAACTAACCATCACACAAAAAACTATGGAAATAATCATTCGATTTCTTCATTTTATTACTATGCAAGTATATTAATAAAAACTGTCTTCAAAAGTCTATTTTTTCAAAAAGCGGAAACACTTAAAAAGTGTAGTTATTCAAAAAAAAGGAAAATTGGAGTATTTAAGATTTTGAGATTGCATCTTTCTAGAGTTCAAAACACTATACCAAACATATAGTAATTCAAATTTCTTCTTGGTAAAAACATATATAAATAATAATCAAAAAATACATACTACATGTGGCTGCTCTTATATACAATAGTATAACAATGTAACAGAAAAACTGTCATTAAAACTATTCCTATTAATCTATTCTTCCTGAAAATGAAACACATGTATATATACATTATTTACTACTCGGATGCATTAAGCGATGGTTGGGGAGGTGGGGCAGTGCCTCCACTTATGGGATATCTGGTTGGCCAACCACAGGCACATAAACAAGCCAGGTTTTAGATAAAATGTATGAATTGTAGTCCTTTTAATAAATACCAAGGTCACTACCAATATCCAAAGAATGCAGTGATGCTTACAGATGGCAATTAAAAAAGAACACTTTTACCATGATTGTTTCTTACCAATTTCATCTTTCCTCATGTCTTTCATTTTATCAATGGTAAGCTTCTTCTCCTCCAGTTTGGTAAGCACAGAAGGTGCCAGGATAGGGAACTGCCTAAGTGGACTTGCCCAGTCCCAAAGACGCTTGTCGATGACTTTACTGAGGTTAAGAAGCTTGTATGTCATGGCAGGCCATCTTTTCCTCAAAGCTACTTCAAAAAGGGCTCTCACGATTCGAGCAGCATTCTGTGAAATATCAAATAGAGAGGACTAGAAACTGCAAATAAATGCTTTATTTTACAACAAATAATTTATATGTAACCCCAAAATTGTTTAAACTTTTAATTTAATTCTCAGATGATACATTTTAAAATCTAGAAAACAGATACTTTCTTTATAACAAAAAGAAAGAACAAAATACACACACACACACACACATATATATATATATATATATATATATATATATGTTAGTTGCAGAGACTTTAAATATTAAGAAAAGAAAACTTAAGGGTAAAAAATAGATAAAAAAATAACTATATGGCTCGAATAAAGCTGCATATATGCAAAACAGACTACACATATTAAGCCAAGATGTGACAATGGAGACATGGAGAATCGAGTTGTCAAAACACAGGACCAATATGCTTGCATTTTGGTTAAATATTATGCCGACAGTAAACATAGATTTTTACCTGTGCCACATATCCAGAATCAGAGATAAGAGAGAAATTGTCAAGTTCTCCTCTGCCGATGTATGTCTGAAGGAGAATATTTATTTTTCCGTATCCATTCTCCACACCACCAGCAACAGGAAGTTCACAATAGCTGTTGATAAGGTGCTCTAACTCTTCACTCTCTTCATCACGCACCTAAAAAGAGGGTATACAATTATAGGTTATGCTCCAGGGGGAATAAAGATATGTTTTTGACCCATAGATATACATTCATGCTATGAGAAGCCTTAATATGTTCAGGCACAAATGAACTAACAAAGTCAAATATTTAAAGAGATTTTTACTAGTTATAGGTACCCGTATCTCAACCTTTACTAGTGAAGCTTAGGGAAGATGTATAATGCGGGGTCCATGTAAATAATGGGTTTTTTTTTGGAATGCATCTTTCATTAGTATCCCTAATTGAAGAAGTGTCACCAGAAAAGCAAACTCTGGGTGTGCAAAGGCAATGACTTAGGCTTACACGAAATCAAAAAGGACAAATTAGAACAACAACAAAATACTAAATAATACCAAGAGAAGGGCTGTAAAGTAAACACGCAAAGGCCTCATAGTCAGTGACTATACATACATATACATTACCATGTGCTCAAGGGGCAATGTTACCTATTTAACAACATTATACAGTGGATATAAAAAGTCTGCACACCCCTGTTAAAATGCTAGGTGCTTGTTAAAGAATGAGACAAAGATAAATCATGACAGAACTTTCTCCCACTTTTAATGTGCCCTATAAAGTGAACAATTCAATTGCAAAACAAACTAAAATCTTTGAGCGGGGGGAAACACAATAACCTGGTTGCATAAGTGTGCACACCCTCTGTTCAGAATTAACCAATCACATTCAAACTCATGTTAAATAGAAGTCATTACACACCTGTTATCATTTAAAGTGACTCTGATTAGTCACAAATAAAGTTCAGCTGTTCTAGTAGGATTTACCTGACATTTGCTTAGTTGCATCTCAGAGCAAAAGCCATGGTCCACAGAGAGCTTCCAAAGCATCAGAATGTTATTGTTGAAAGAGATCAGTCAGGAGAAGGATACAAAAGAATTTCCAAAGCATTAGATAAACCATGGAACTCAGTGAAGTCATCTTCAAGTGGAGAAAATATGGCACAAGAGAGACATTACCAAGAACTGGACGTTCCTCCAAGATTGATGAAAAGACGAGAAGAAAACTGGTCAGGGAGGCTTACAAGAGGCCTACTGCAACATTAAAGGAACTGCAGGAATTTCTGGCAAGTACTGGCTGTGTGCTACATGTGACAACAATCTCCCGTATTCTTCATATGAATGGGCTATGGGGTAGGGTGGCAAGACGAAAGCCTTTTCTTACAACGAAGAACATCCAAGCCTGGCTGAAGTTTGCAAAAACAAACATCAAGCCCCCCAAAAGCACGTGGAAAATGTGTTATGGTCTGATGAAACCAAGGTTGAACTTTTTGACCATAATTCCAAAAGGTATGTTTGGGGCAAAAACAACACCGCACATCACCCAAAGAACACCATACCCACAGTGAAGCATGGTGGTGGCAGCATCATGCTTTGAGGCTGTTTTTCCTCAGCTGGAACCGGGACCTTAGTCAGGGTGGAGGGAATTATGAACAGTTCCAAATACCAGGCAACTTTGGCACAAAACCTTTAGGCGTCTATTGCGAAGCAGAAGATGAAGAGGAAGTTCACCTTTTAGTACGACAACGACCCAAAGCACACATCCAAATCCACAAAAGCATGGCATCACCAGAAGAAGATTAACGTTTTGGAATGGGCCAGCCAGAGCCTAGACCTGAATCCAATTGAACATCTGTGGGGTGATCTGAAGATCTGTGCACGGGAGATGTCCTCGCAATCTGATAGATTTGAAGCGCTTTTGCAAAGAAGAGTGGGCAAATATTGCCAAGTCAAGATGTGCCATGCTAATAGACTCCTACCCAAAAAGACTGATTGCTGTAATAAAATCAAAACGTGCTTCAATAAAGTATTAGTTTAAGGGTGTGCACACTTATGCAACCAGGTTATTGTGAGTTTTTATCATGATTTAACTTTGTCTCATCCTTTAACATCACAAGAACCTGGCATTTTAACAGGGGTGTGAAGACTTTTTATATCCACTGTGAATTGGTAATATCTCAAGGAACTAAGATAAGTCTCCTGAGGCCACTGTGGGGCGCATACATAATGAGAGCAGCAAACAGTTGGGCCCCCGGCTTTAGGATAGTAATACCCATGATGTAGATGGAAAGCAACTCAGGTGTTAAAAGACTGTACTATGAAACACGCAACATAATAAAGACAGGCAGGTTTCCCAGACAACCCAAGAAATCTGGTTGAAGCAGGATAACCTCAATAAAATATGTAAAGACATACAACTGTGATAAAAAAAAGAATATCAGGCTTTAAAACAAGTAAGTGAAAAAAAAGGACAGGAGAGAAGTGGGGGAAAAAACACCGAAGTAAGATTGATTTATTATAAATCTGGTGATACAAAACTACACAATATTTAGAAAAGTATGCAGAAACCCCTTCTAATTATTGCGTTTCAGCCACACACATTGCTAACAGGTATATAAAAACAAGCACATGCTGCCTGTATAGACAAACACTGGTCGGCTCTGTGACGTTAAATGTAGCACTGTCATAGAATGCCATCTTTGCCACAAGTCAGGCTGTTGCATGTCTGCCCTACTAGATCTGCCCTGGTCCACGGTAAGTGCTATTATTGTGAAATGGAAGCATCTAGCAGCTCTGAGACAAAGTGGTAGACCACACACAGGGTTGTGTAGCGCTGCAGTGTGCAGTGCATCAAAATCTCCTGTCTTCTGTAGTATCACTCACTACAAAGTTCAAACTACCTCTGGAAACAACATCAGCTCAAACCTTGTCAGGTGACTGTGTCAGGAGCTTCTTGAAATGGATTGCCATGGTCGAGCGACTGCGCACAAGCCAAATGATCACTATGCGCAATGTCAAGCGTCAACTGGAGTGGCGTATAGCACACTGCCACTGGACTTGGAGCAGTGGAATTGCGTTCTCTCGTGAGAGGAATAACGCTTCACTATCTGGAAGTCTGATTAGTTCCAGTGAAGGGTACAAGACATTTCAGATAGCTGTATGGCTCCAACTTTATGACACCAGTTTAGGGAAGGCATTTTCCTGTTGAGGAACTCAAGTTGCCTGCACAGAACCTAAATCCCATTAAATACTAGGATGTATTGGAACTTTATTGAGAGCCATGCCTTCTCATTGAACATCAATGCCTGAGCTCACAAACAATCTTTTGACGCACACGTTTTGTGGAAAGCCATCCAAGAAGAGTGGAGGGTGTGCCAACTCCAATGCCTATGGGTTTGGGATGGTATGGGCAAAAATTATTTATTGGTGTGATGGTCAGGTGTCCACAAAGTTATATACCTTGGAACTCACACACATCTCAACACTTATGTGGAAAATGAACAAAGTAAATCAAATTAAGCTGAGTTTATAAAAATAGAAACACCAAAAGTGTTTTCAGGTGCTGTTCCACTCCAACTATCAAGTAAACAAATCTAAATTTTAGTCGCAAAAATTATTCCAATTTCGTGGTGAAACTGAAGCCAAGAAAATTCCTTAGGTTCACTCGTCATCAATAATTACAATCACTAGATATTTAATCATAACATTTTTGAAAAATGAAATGTATGATTTGCAATTAGGGGAATTAAGGGGGGACTGTGTCTGAAATGACAAGATTGCTAATTTTTGCACAATGTGCTCTCACATGTTACTTTAAAATAAAAAAAAATATATATATTATCAATCACTATTGTTACAGCTAGTATTAACACAGGGGGAAAACTATAGGAACATCATAAGATACATTTAGCAATTCAACTTCCACCAATAAAGTATTTTCTCTGTTTAAGATACACGTTGTCATCACTCCATTTTCTTGTTTCTCTTCCTGATCATCAACTGCATGACGTGTGAGCATACAAATTCTAGCAAAGAGTCCCTAGGAGCCCTCTTACTTTAAATAAAATGAAAACAGCACCCCCCCCCCCCCCCACAGCGCATCTCCATTATCCTTACCTTCATACTTGCAAGTAATAACTATCTAAATTATCTCCATGGATAAAGGTCAGCGTCACTGTCATTGTCAAAAGTGAACAGCGATTGTCATAATCAGGCAGAGACTAGTGAGTTATGATATAACTGTCATTGTATGATGAGGTGGGTGCAGAAGTGGCAAGTCTAAGGTGTTAATATATGTTGCCGGATTTGAAAGATTTTTTTGTCTTTTTTTCCTTCTCACGAATGGCCTCCAACCAATCCATTTGGAAAAAAAGTTGAGTAACAGAGTGCTCGGTGGCTCGGCATGTATCCATTTGTGGAGCACAGTTTTCATGCCACAGTCAATATAAGGTGTGATAACTTTTTCTGCCTGGGTAAAATGTCCCTGTCCATTGCTAGGATGAATCTCCATTGGCCACTTAAGCGTGCTCCCAAATTGTTACACCATTTTCCAGAACTGCCCAACCTCGGGAAATGAACAAATGCAGTGGAAAAAAATCTGCATCAGGGTCACTACACTTTGGGCAGTCTGCTGATTCTCTAACATCTATTCAAAACTGTGAGAAGAAGATGTGAGAAGTATGCATAATCGCCCATCTTGAGGCTCATATCCCTATACTTGGCCACTGGTAGAGGTTCACACATACAAAATGGATTTCGCAATGTCCCGGGGCTCGACAACCTGTATTGGTCTGGATCATGAAGCAATCATCTTAGACTGCAGATCACCATTCACCTGATTCCTGAGTAGAGCACATAGGGTTTTATTGGAGTGTGCCTTATCAGTGGCCGCTTTGATTATTGTTTCTAGCGGGTTAAGCCAGTCCTGGCTATATAGAATGTTTTATAACTTGCATGATATAACTCCTCGCCTATATATCAACTGGCAAACTGGGATGTTGAAAAATCACTGATTTTCTATCTTAAACTTGGTTTAAGATAAAAGGATTACAAAATAGAAATGACCTTTCATATTGCTACTATGTTTGATAATGCACAACTACAATTTTTTTTATACATTTATGGCACATTAGGATTATTGCTTCAGATAGCAGCATGGGGAGCTGTAACGTTATTGGTAATAATAATTAATAGCAAAGGTACAGCTTCCACAAAGGTCAACATCTTTCCTTCCATTTTACTTCTGGTACAGCAGCGATTATAAAACCCAGCAGACGGGAATGGAGAGCTTTTCTTAGCCTAGACATTTTATAACAGAGATCGATTCTAGCTGCCCCATTTAATAAACGAATGAGGGTTTTACAGAATGCCTGTTCAAGCCCTAAAAAAAAGCCAGGTTGTAACACACTCACATAAAGCTATTTAACTTGCGTAGAATACTGATGCCATCTTACCTTTATCTGCTCAAATTCTTCTGCTTTTGAGACGATAGCGAAAATATCAGCCTCTGTTTTGTGGGCGTCAAATAATTCATTAAATGTCTGTCAAATGAGGACAAAAAAAGTACGTTACTGGGTGCTATTTCCCTGCATAACCTACACAGTTTTTCAGTGGTTTTTTTTATAAATTTGATTTTTAACGTAGACTAGTTTAACTAGGTTAATAGAAGAACATCCAAGCAGCTAATTTTTTCCCTGGCCCCAATCTCTCCTCCTTCTAACATCCAGAGCCAAATTCAGAAAAGAGACTTCCTAGTGGGCCATAATTCTGCGAACCCTAAGACCAGGAAATGACGATCTTTGCTTTGGTCCACAAACACATGTAATGGTTTCTGATACACTACTTGATTAGTATATATTTTTTTTTCTTTCAATGTACCATAGCTGCCAACCGTCCTAAGAATTGTTGCTTATGTCCCAGCTGTTTTCAAACATCTTGTTTATTGGCACCACTGGCAGCTTAGCACGCACATTGCCTGAATCAGGGGGAAGGAAAGTGAAACAGTGTTTGACGATCAGAACTGCCCTAGATGTCGGGAACCCCTTCGCCCCCGCCTGTGAGCTTGCACTGGTGCCTTACGGCTAGTTCCTCGCAAGAACAGTGGGATTATGAGGGCCTTGCGCCTGAGCTAACATTGTAACGGAATTTCTAACTCAATTCCAAAGCCCTTAAGACACTTTTATTCTCTGAACTTGTACAGCCCGTAGCTTGTGCCTAAAACAAAATGTTTCTCTCTATGCTCTAGTCATTTTTTTTGTACATTTGTACATTTTTGTACATAGTCCATCGTAAAACCGTTAACACGTAAAAAACATTAACACGCTATAGTTTTACTCTTCTGCTAAATACTCTAATTATTTTTGTTTTGTTTTTCTATAGTGTAGATGTTTGATGTGTAAACTTCAAAATGTGGCCACATAAATAAATAATAAAACAAGCTTCATGTTTACTCGATGGCAGCAAACAGAATTTTCTTTGTTAAAAAAAATAAAAATAAATAAAAAAAATGATGAATCCTCTGGAATCAGTCCAGTTCTCTCTGGATCTGTGTTGCTGAGCGAAAGCCAAAGCACTTCACTGGCATTATCCGTCTCCTTACCTCAAAGCTCCACTTCTCAATACGCATTAGGACCACCGCCAGTGAATCTGGCAGCTCGCTTTCACCAGAGATCGACTTCTTGGCACTTAACGCATGCCTCTGAGAACCAAGTTGGTATCACATCTGAAACTCCTACAACCACTTGTTCTGTTAAAATGCATTCTGGGACCAGGCTCATTGACATAGACTGGTAAATACCCGTCAGTCACTGTCATTGCTACAGGTTTGAAAGGCACAGACTCTCTGGTCATCCAGGATTCATCAAGCTAAGAATACATAAAAATGTACCGATAAAAAGCCTCTTTAAAACAAAAGCCCTCCAGCTGTAGCAAAAAATTGCATTGCTTTGGAAAGGTAGTGAGAATATGAACATTAATTCTATTTCTGTTAACGGAAATAAAAAAATCTATTTTTTGGTATATATATATATAGGCTCATAAAAAAAACTATTGAAAAAATCTGGCTGGTCTATCAAACCTTTTTTTTTTTTTGCAATACTTAAAGTACGTATAGGTCTTCCTATTGCAGTTTCTGTAATTGTTCCTGGTAACCATGAAGACACGTAGAGCAGGCAGACCTCAGGAAATTACCTCGATGGTGTTATATTTAATGTAAAAGTGGCTCGCAGTTCTGCCCAAGTCAGTAGACGAGAAGAATCCAGTTCTTTCTTCAAAGCGAATCATGCGAGCTTTGTCCAGCTTACGCCCCGCTTCAATCACTAGTTGCTCTCTGTGCTTCTCCAATGTAGGATCCATCTGACACCAGATTGAGGGAGAAAAAAACATTTTTAAGACTAGAAAGGCAGAACAGGTACCGACACATTATATATCTATGTGCGCATTATTTCAACTCAGAGCACCCATACATCCTTCAATATACATGCGCGCGCACAAAACATAGAACAATATGCACTCACACTATAAACTGCACAAAAGCAATATTACTCAAGGTGCATTTAAAGAAAATACCGAGAACATTTTCAATATGTTAAAAATAAATAGCAATGTGAGTTTAACATGGAAATGGGTTTGAGGTTTTAATATAAAGTACCCTATTTCAAAAGAGTTCCGGGGCCTGCGGCATGTGCAGCGTTAATAAGGATATCCCCTTTTTAGGCGAGTTCCAGAGCCCCACAGCACATGAAGAGTTAATAAAGAGATGGCTATGGGATTAGTTCCAGGGCACTGCAGTATGTGAAAAGTTAATACAGCGTGCATACAAGCCTAGGGACATCGCAGTTTGTTTGGTCGCTGAGCTCCAGCACAAACCCATTTAAATCACAAACGCCCAGACATATCCAACTCAAATAAAGCAAGCTAAAAGCAGGGCAGCCATCAGCACTGGGGACGCATGCAAATATTTATCCATGCATTACGAGCTGCTGATGGCAAATAAACAGTTTGACGATTTTTATAAAAATATATTTTCTACATATTTTCTACCTGATACACCTGGTGGCCGATGCCGTAAACTAATGGATTTGCTCTCATGCGCACATAGAGATAAGTGTAACTCAGCCACTTCACGGCTTCCTCCACGTTAGTCACGGTTCCGAGAGCAACCTGCAATGCAGACAGAAAAAAGACACAGATCTAAATGAACGGCCAGATCGGAGATTCTAAAACTCTCAATACACGCCAAACGCATGGTTAAATAATTGCCGTTTCCAAACGTTATATCAATTTTTGACTTCCTACCGTCCCGTGTGGTAGGTTACCTGTCCCGTTAAACAAGCTTTATGATCACCATACTTTATTTAGCACAATAAAACCACCGTTCGCATTATTAATCAATCAAATAATTAACACGGTACTGCACATACGCCACATGCTTTTATATAGCCAAGCATGCACATTATAGAGAAAGACATTTTATCTATACATTAAGCATCTCACGTTGACATTAGGTTCTAATACTTACTTGTAGCAGACATAATTATAAAATATAATAACCCAAACCACATAAAAATGGCCTCTTACTCCGACATTCATATAATTCGTGATAAAATAGCTCAAATAGTTAATTATTTTAACCACAGGGAAAATTAGAGATATGTATGCCTCTTCTGTATGCTCCCAGAAACCTTTTCAGTTGACATCAGCTCTTTAAATCGCTATACTATGAGCAAATTGTATTCCTACTGTTTTATCGGAAGATTAATAAAGGACAGTGAGGACTTAGTGAGTACAAATTAAATGCTTCTCATGTGGGCAGATCAAGGAACGAGCGGCTCCGATAAACACACGTTCAAAAATAAAAAGAAATTGTATGCGCTACGTAACCATAAAGGTGTTAGAAGAATTAAATCTGAAAAGCTAGTAAAACAGGTGGTCCTCAGTACTTCACCGACGGCCATGAAAAATAAAACATAGGAAATCCTCCCTTCCTCAGACTTACCAAGATTTGTCGACTTATGACTCTTTAAAAGATAATAATAATAATAATGCTCTTTTTTTTTTTTTTTTTTTTTTAAATACCAGAATTAATTACCACCATGTTCATATTGGTATCTGGTTTGGTAGCCATTACTGTTAACCTGGGTAATTTATTTGTGACTAAATATTCTCCTTTATAGGAATAGTTTTTTTCGTACAGGGTTTCAATAAAACCATAAGCATTTCATTTAGAAAACAGCTTGCTTACGTTCCCAGTACCAGGCTGTGGAAGAAACAATTCACAAGGAGGGGAAAGTCTACGATGTTTTTATCTCATAACAGAAAAAGTCATTGTTTGTTTCAAAAATAGCACCTTAATGCACCAGAAATGACTTTTTAGAGCTACAAAGTGTTTACGTCATGCTGACCAAGCGGGAGTTGGTAGAAGAGCCATCTTTGGCAAATTTCTTGGCTGAGCTAGCCCTGCATAATGCATAGTTCAATCAGTGAGGGCCAATCCAGCTACTCTTAGATAAGAAGCTTATAGGGGTTGGTCGTTCATAATATAAAATGAGATGAATAATCCCCACTGATACAATGGAACTCAGAGGACAACTCAACTCCTTCTGCACCAAAATAATTGGAATTATGTAGGCAATGTGTACAGGAAACCTCAAACAAGATTTTTCATCAGGTTTTTAAGTAATTGCAATATGCTTTTAGAAGTTTGTTAAGGGTTGTATACTTATCCACTCAACACAAAATGTGTAGTGGCACTAGGTCTACTAAAGTAGCGTCTACTTCTATATGGGGAAGAAAGATCAGAATAAAGAGCTAAATCTGCCTTAAGATACATGTCCCATGCAAGGCTTGTTCCACATAACGTGGAAATGTTTTGAAATTTGTAACTTAAAATAGAGGTCTGTTGGTGCCCTCATGCTACCTCTTGCACAATTCCACTACTTGGTAATATTAAACACACTTCCCCTCCTGCTGTCCCAATCTTCCTTATTTAACTAGTACATAGCACTCAGCCTGGGATAAAAAACAAAAAAAAAATATATGTCTACAAACTCAGGCTAGGTGTTACATCCTGGCTGAAGTATAGCATTGAGCATGACCGGTATGGATGAAGAATAAAGGGAAATACAGAATGTATTGGACCGACCTCTGTGCTTTTTTATTTAATTTTATTGCATCTTTACACCTACAAAAAATATAGCAGATCTATATTATATATATATACACATGTATGTAAAAAAAAAAAATAAAAAAAAAAATATATATATTATGCTGCCAGCTATTCTGCACTGCATACATACAAGATCTGATATCCAGTACTAGTGGCGATAATAAGAGCCCATGCACTGTATCTCAATCAGCAATAACGGATAACAAATGTTATGTATATTCACATCTATATTAAATCTTAGTAATCAGCATCCATTTATGGTCATTTAAAGTAGGGGCAAATACATATTTTTTTTATTTAACCTTTTCAAATATATAAATACATTTCATTACTAATTCCGTGTATTAGTCAGAGCCTGATGGCAGAATATCAAACCCTTAGAAAGATAAACAAAATAGTGTGTACATCACCTAATATGCTTATTTTGAACGTTACCATGGTGGGAACCCCAACACAATGTATTTTACTGTTATAGTTGTGTGGTGCAAAGCCAAATTCTCAAAGTGGTTCTGGCGGAAGTGGAATGTTTTCCATTTGCCTTTTTTTTCTGAAACACCAACTTTAAATAGAAGGCATTATATATCAGAAGACTGGCAGATATATTTCTCGAGAATACTTTCGAAGCCTGCCAACATTCCTCAAAAATGATGCAAGTCCTTCCATTAATGCTATCTCCAGAAACAGCTGGAGAAGTGAAGTTGCTTAAGTGGGAAAAGCAAAATTAGTAAATTAAATAAAGACACAGCTATAAAAAATGAACACTATGATTGGGGTAAGGAGATGACAGAGGGGGGGGGGGATTGCTTATATCCTCACATTGATTTTATGCTTTAATATATCAAGAATTGTCTCTCTCCACCATAATATCGGTTTGTCTCAGTCTGTCAATTCCTGTCTTGTCATACCACTTGAATATATATATATATATATATATATATATACGTGTGTGTGTGTGTTGGCACTATATAAATAAAAAATAAGAAGAAGAAGAAGAATTAAAGACACTACCTTCTTAACCCTGTATAGCTTTACAGTCAAAGTATTGATTTAACTACGTATTGCAAAGGTCCAGCTCAGACTTCATAGCAGGAGAAGCTCACTGGGGTTGTACCTTGTAATGAGCGTTTGGGTGAAGTGAAATGCAAACGGCAAGCTTAATGAACACACTTCTGCTTCTACTTTGGCTCTAACAAACCCTTATAATAGAAGGGCACATTTGACGTGTGTAGGCTGTGATTGCTGTAACAGTTGCTTTCCACTTATAATCCGTCAGCGAGAATGATACATGTCAAAGACAATTAAAACTAACTAGAGAAAAGTGCATTACTGAAAAACAAAGCAAAATCAGTAAATGTCCTGTAAACAAAATTCTTCAGTTATATATATTACTCTGCGATCTATCAGTTTTGTAGTACTCATGCAGTTTGCATTAAAGTGAGATCCCTCTCCCTCCAATTAATCCTTTTTTTTCTAATTCCTTTAGCAACAGTACAAATGAATAGAAAATGAAATACCACCCAACCGGGGCTGAACAAAAGCTTCAAGCAAATAAAGACCCATGTGGGACTTGTCCGCTCCCTGCTCTCCGCCCAGTCAGTTAACTAAGCAGTGGAGTGACAATGGAAAGCTTCGGAGTAACAGGTCTGTGGCAGATTCAAAGCACCCGGCAGACAAAGGTCCGGGCGATGAATGAAGGAACCAATGATAAAAACAAAGCATAAGCATGGACAAGAAAAAATAAGTGGATGTACGTCTGGCAAAAAGGCAAGCCTGCTTCAGAGCATATCATGTACTGCGACTGTCCATGATCAGGCAGCCCTCTTGTGCACATTTCTACTGCAATACTGTAAACCAGGCAAATGTTTTGTTTTATGGGACTGAATGCATGCTGGCCACAAAGCCACCAGGTTGTAGACCTGTGTCTCACCAGATCTAATACTAGAGCAAATAGATCCAACTAGATAAACCAAGGGCCAAATATGCAAACCACAGACATTACACTTGTACGCAGAACTGCAAATCTAGAGTTTCATGGACACTTTCCGCAATTATTTGTATCAACAATAATGGGACCAACAGGAACACGCAGAGTTTCTGTAGGTCTATCACCGTTTCAGAGTCATCTTTGTGTAGGTTTGGAGACTTTCCCAACCTATAGGAGATATGTATGAGCTCGTATTGCTAAGTTTGCGGCTAGGCTACAGAAATGTATATTAAAAGTGTACTAAAACATAACTGGAAGCCGCATGTGAAATAAGCGGCTTTTATATTTGATACACATGTGATCATGGCTTGGTGTTAATAGCTCTGCGTAAATTTGTTGGCGCTATATAAATATAATATTAATTATAATACTGAAAAAATGAAGGTTGACCAAAGTAGTTTTCCTATTTACTATGTTATCAATATGTTATGGTAAATGCCAGTTTCCAATAAAGTTATGTAGCACCAGGAGTACCATTCTTTTAGCACATTTAGCAGAAACAAAGTACCTTTTCTTATGTTTCATTATTGGTCTCATGGTGCCATCTGGTGGCAAAACAGCACAATGGAATCTTAGGTATTTGGTGCCACCTCGTGGCCAAAAAGGATATATGCAGAAGACTGATTTATTGGATTTATCCAAATGACATAACATACGCAACATGTGTCTGTCTCTAGACATTGTTTATTAACCCCTTAAGGACCGGGCTCATTTTTCGTTTTGTACCCTGTGGGACCGAGGCTGTTTTGACACTTTTGTGGTGCTTGTGTTCAGCTGTAATTTTCTCCTCACCCATTTAGTGTACCCACATAAGTTATATATTGTTTTTTCAGGACAAGATGGGTTTTCTTCAGATACCATTATTTTGATCGTATCATCTTATTTACTATAAAAAAAATTAAAAAAACATGGTGAAAAATTGAAAAAAAAACACATTTTATGACTTTTATTTGAAAAATCTTTTACTCACCTAAAAAAGCAAGTAAAAAAACTAGCTAAATAGATTCTACTACTTGTCCTGAGTTTAGAAATACCCAATGTTTTTATGTTTTTTTGCTGTTTTTTGTAAGTTATAGGGCAATAAGTACAAGCAGCGTTTTATGATTTCCAAATCTTTTTTAACAAATCTGGTCAGTCTGCCTCCATCTCCTCTTTGGAACATCTTTGAAGCCGGTTAACTCAATTTAACCCATTCAAACCATATATTTTTGAAAACTAGACACCCCAGGGTATTCCAAATGCTGTTATTTTAACCCTTTCCATGCACCAATTATACAACTACACTTTGTCAAACTTTGTAATAGTAATTTTTGTTTAATTTTTTTTCCACACAAATTGTACTTTAGTTATAGATATACAGGTGCTGGTATATGTCACTGTCAAACAACACCCCAATATGTGTTCAGCAACATCTCCTGAGTACAGCGATACCCCACATGCATGGGTTTGTCAGATTGTTTGGCTGGTAAAAGGCTACTTTTGGGGCATGCGTAATTCAGGTGGTCATTTGGTCATTGTGCCTCCCTCTCCTCTTTGGAATATCTTTGAAGCCGGTTAACTCAATTTAACCCATTCAAACCATATATTTTTGAAAACTAGACACCCCAGGGTATTCCCAATGCTGTTATTTTAACCCTTTCCATGCACCAATTATAGAACTACACTTTGTCAAACTTTGTAATAGTATTTTTTTTTTATTTTTTTTCCACACAAATTGTACTTTAGTTATAGATATACAGGTTCTGGTATATGCCACTGTCAAACAACACCCCAATGTCTGTTCAGGAACATCTCCTGAGTGCAGTGATACCCGACATGCATGGGTTTGTCGGGTTGTTTCAGATTTAAAATGCCACATTTGGGAAGTGCGCTTTTTTTCTCCATTTTGGTCAGTCTGTACCTATGCCCTATCTTTGAGCTAGGCCACTCCAATTTACCCCATCAGCCATTTTTTTTATATATTAGACACCCCTTGGGTATTTGAAGTGCTTTTATTTTAACTCTTTGTTGAGATTTTTGAGAAATTTTAGCACTTGCTCAAAATAATAAACTTTATTTTTTTATTTTATTTTTTTAATACTTTTTTTATATTTTTTTTTACACATTTTGCTGGTACTGGATGGTTCATCTAGTGACATCACTGCATAATTATTTTTAAATGTTAGCACATTTTTTTTTAATTTTTTTTTCCATTTTTTATTTATTTTTATTTTTTTTGAATATTTTACTAATCACATAGTGATTAGAAAGCTGGGCTCCATTGACTTGCATGGTTGAATGCAGTACCTGTATTCAACCAGCAAGTGGAGCCAGTTCTCTAGAGGGTCTGGATTGTTTTATTTCCCGGGCCGCCGCCATCTTGCTTGATGGCGAAGATCACCGGCAGCGGCGGCTGTGACCACAGCCCACCCAGAGGTAAGTGTTTGGTGTCGCTGGATGCCTCCTCATCGAGGCATTCCAGCGACACCATTTAAGTTTAGGAGGCGATCGTTGATCGCCTCCTAAACGCTTTTAAAACGGGCGTCCGCCGCCATACAATGTATGGCGGCTGTTGACGCCCCGGGGAGGGGCCAGACATGGCCCCCGATGCCGATCTCGGCCTTGCTGAATGCCTCGACATCGAGGCATTGCAGCAAGGCCGTTTAAGCGAAGAAAGTGATCCTTGATCACTTTCTAAGCTTATTTAATTTTTTGACGGTTCAGGACCGTCAAAGGTCATTTAGTGACCTTCTTGTTATGACGGTCCTGAACCGGCAAAGGTCGCGAAGGGGTTAAAGTGTAAGAATATTTTACCTAAATGTTATAGTGTACGAACAGACAAGTGCTGAATGTGGAAATGGGTACAATTATAAAACAAACGTGTTCTTGTATCTTTACAACTAGGTACATTAATCATATGGCTTGTAATTTACAGATCTCTCTCAAAAAAAAACCACTTTTGGAAAACCTACTTTTTGCGTTTTTTTGGGAAACAAGCTTCCAATGTTACAAAGTTACAGTTATATGGATTTCCACCAGTATTACCCTTGTGATAATTAGAAAAAACTATTCGACCATTTGTGATATGATACATGTGCAATATATAATGTTTAAAGGAGGTTGGAAAGATATTGAATAACATGTGGCAGTTGATTCTTATAAAATAACACCTTTAATAATATGAATTGCTTCAAAATATTATAACTGATATTAGTCAATTAAACTGCACTAGAATACTCTGTCGCAATGAAAAATTAATTGCTGAACGCTGTAGTCCCAGGATAATAAATTTAGCCATATTACCCGTGTCAAGGCTCAAATATTTTTTTCCTCCTTAAACAATTATATTGTGAAGTTATTTTTCCACTTACCATCACCCCATTCTCCACTTATAATACAGTCAAGTCACTTCTTAATCATTTCCTCTTTCTCCTGTTTAACTACATTGTCTATTTATAATCCGACAAATTTTATAGTCTATAATCCAACTTTACTGAGAGAGTTGTAGATGAGTAGAACAAATTTCAGCAGAGGTGGTAGATGATAATACAGCGAGGCAATATAAACATTCATTAAGATAGGCACAATGCTATCTGGAAACTGATTAAAAGTTGTTACATCTGGAAAAATGGGTAGACTAGACGGGCTGAATGGTTCTATGTTTCTATGCTTAAATAGTTCCTCCTGTTCTCCATTGCACATTTCCCTGTCTGTAGTCTTTCCTGATTTAGTTTAAAATGAATCACTCGCAGGGGTAACTTCAAGTCCATTGTTGGGGATTTCATGATAAAATTAAATATAATAGAACATGTGCCTCCAGGCAGAGATTGGCTATAACAAATATTTGTGTTAATGCAAGAGAAATGAATGAGAATATTCACACAAGCACAAGGAGAGGAAACGTTGGCGTGGATTACCAGTGTGGAGGGCCAATCCTGAATTACTAAAGCACCTGCAGATGCAGAGATGACAGGAGCCCCTACACTAAAATTTGGTTGGGGGACTTGACATTGACCACTGTGACCACACAGTAAACTGGGCTTGTGCTCACACATAAGGTGCCCCTGTTTTTAACTCTGTAAGCCAATTCACCTGGAAGATCTTTTAATGCTCACAAAATGTTTTTTTCCTAAAATAAAAGGTGTGATAGCACTGATATAAGGGTTATATAGGTGAGAAACACAATGCCTAATGTGCTTTGTGCTACACCTAGGCCAGGAAGTGAATGAATGACACTCAACTATAAAGCTCCAGACATCTGACACTTAAGCTACTTTAAAAAAAAAATTAGTACAAATTAAAAATCTCTAATTGTGTATAAATACACATGAAATATGTGAATGTTTTGAAAACTGAGGATTCCCTCGGATATCTGCATACTAGCGTACTACTAGCATACATGGGAACTCTCCGGGCTATACTCATTCCCCATCCACTTGCCCTCCTACTTGAGACTGTCCAGGGCTAGTCTACCCTGGGAAGTTCCCAGGTATAACTATAAAGCCAGTGACATGACATATTTTTTGGAATATTGGCACACCTGGCTACAATATGCAACAATATTATGGTATTTGTTTCCACCAAAAACCACATTCAATATTCTCTTGCATGTCTATACCAGAGTATTGCTACTTAGCACACCAATAAATCATGAATCAGAAACAAAACATGGGATTATGGCATTCTATAAAATTACTGAAACAAGACTTGAAATAGAAATAAGTGGTTTTAGGTGAAGTGCTGAACAAACGTAATAAGTGCTGATGAATCACTGAGGGTAAAACTGCACAGTTACCCCAAAAGTAATTTCACAAGACTTGGAAGGAAATAACATATAATTCTAGGGATAATTCTATTTGCTTTCCAGCTCAATTGAAAGTAGAGCACAACCATGACACTCAAAAAGGAAGATGCTGTTTTATGCTGTGAGGATACTAATATTTCTTGGAGGCCTCTGGGATTTTGCCAATACAAGCAATAAAGGCAATATTTCAGAAAAAAAACATTGACCACTGTTTAGCTTCAGTAAACCTTGTCAAAAGGGACAATATAGCAAGAATTAAGAACTCAATATACCGTATTTGCTCGATTATAAGACGACCCTGATTATAAGACAACCCCCCAAAATCAAAATATTAATTTAGGAAAAAAACAAAAAGCCTGAATATAAAAGACTACCCTATAGGAAAAACGTTTTACTAGTAAATATTAATGTAAACTATTTTTTCATATTTAATAAAAGCTATGATTGAGAAAAATATATATTTTTTATTTCCTTTTATTTGCCAACCTTCCCCCCCCCCCAGTTATGCACATCTGCCCCCAGGCTTGCCATTCTGCCCTCAGAAATGCCTTATACCCCCCTATTTGCCACTCTGCCCCTTGATGTGCCTTTTAACCCTCTATATGCCACTCTGCCTCCAGAAATGTCTTCTACCCTCCTATATGCCACTGTGCCCCATGATATGCCTTTTAACCCCCTATATGTCCCTCTGCCCCAGGATATGCCTTATACCCCTATATGCCACTCTGGCATATAGGGGGTTAAAAGGCATATCCTGGGGCTGAGTGGCATATAGGGGGTTAAAATGCATATCATGGGGCTGAGTGGCATATAGGGGGTTAAAATGCATTTCTGGAGGTGTGTGTATATATATATATATATATATATATATATAACTGCTAACAGCAATCACACTCCTATCAAGCCAAGGCAGCCAGTACATGCTGGAACCTGGGGATGATAGTAGTGTGATTACAGCCTCCCTATGCCATGCTACCACCACCACCCCCTTACACATCCATGCTATCACACACACACACACTCATTCACAAACATTTAAATACTCATTTATTCCATTAATCACACATTAATCACAAAAACCCTTCCCCACCCCTTACCTGAACTGCAGATCTCCCACTCGAAGACTTCTGCAGGGGCCCGGCTGTGTGAGCAACTTCTCTGGCCCCGCCCCCAGAGGAAGGAGGGGGGAGGTAGAGTTATGTGAGGACTGTGCTAGCTTCCTGTTCTCCTGCAGCTAGTAGGAGCGACGCTGCTCGCGACCAAAGCACGGTAAGCATTTGCTCTGGAAAAAACCTCGTCTTATAATCGAGAAAATACGGTATTCAAAATTATTATTTCTCTTTTATAGACAGAGTGGGGGGTGAGGCAATGCTCTATTAAACTCCAGTCTGCAACTTTACCAGCAAGAGAGTGGATAGATAAAAAAGAAAAGTGACAAACAAGCTTTGAAAAATGATTTGCTCCTACTCGATTTCTTCTATTTTTGCTGTTTTGTTCCAAGTCAATGTTTCAGATCATCCAACTGATATATGACAATGTGAGTAAACACAACATGCAGCTTTTAAATGTTCATTTATTGAACGTAAAGAGTTACTCAAAACCCATTTCAAAAACTAATTTTCAAATCCGGGGGCCCTAAACCTAATAATTGGTGGTAGCACCCTTGACGGCAACAACTACAATCAAATGTTTGCGATAACAATGAGTCTATTACATTGCAATTGTTTTCATTCAGCCAGATTGGAGGGTTTTCTAGTATGAACTGCATTTTTAAGGTCATGCCACAGCATCTCAATCGGATTTAGTCAGGACTTTGACTAGGTCACTCCAAAAACCTTAATTTTGTTTTTTTTTGAGCCAATCAGAAGTGGAGCTTCTTGTGTGCGTTGGATCATTGTCCTGCTACATAAACAAACTGCGACTGAGCTTTGGGCCATAAACTCATAATCGGACATTCTCCTACAGGATTTTTTGGTAGAGAGCAGTATATAATGATAACAGTTATCCTATGCCACCGTCAATGTCTGCCTCAGTATGTAATAACAGTTATGCTGTACCACCGTCAATGTCTGCGCTAGTGTATAACGATAGAAGCTATGCAGTTTTAAAGTGTGTGTGTGTGTGTGTGTGTGTGTGTGTGTGTGTGTGTGTGTGTGTGTGTGTGTGTTGCCAGATACAGGATCCGCCCCAGGTGCCAAATACTCTTGGTACGCCCCTGTCTCCTCTAGAGCTCTAAAGGTGTGCTGTGATATCTGGCACCAGGACGTTAACAGCAGTCCTGTAAGTTACGAGGTGGGACATCTATGGAAGAATACTGGTGCTATGTGTTCTCCAGGTAAGCGACACACGCACCCAGCCCTACATGTGATGTAAAGGAAAACATTCATCAGACCAGGCCACCTTCTTCCATTGCTCCATGGCCCAGATTATATGCTCACATGCCCATTGTAGGTGCTTTTGGTAGCAGACATGGGTCAGCATGGGCATCCTATGTTTGCGGCTACGGAGACCCATACGCACAGAGATGCACTGTTTGTTCTGACACCTTTCTATCAGAACCAGCATTCATTTTTTCAGCAATCTGCGCTACAGTAGCTCATCTGTTGGATTTGGCCACACAGGCCAGCCTTCAAGTCTATAGTTTTTAGAGTAGTCTCAACCATCATCTCTGAGGGCCTTCAATTTCTATTTCTCTGCTGTACTACAGAGGTACAGAAGAACTTAATCAGGGTAAATGCACTAGTTGTAAAAGACCTGAAGCAAATGCTGTATTGTCATGAAATGGTTACTTATTTGACTTCTTTCACCAAAACATACTTTAACCCCTTCGCGACCTTTGCCGGTTCAGGACCGTCATGACATGAAGGTCGCTAAATGACCTTTGACGGTCCTGAACCGTCATAAAATCAAATAAGCTTAGAAAGTGATCAACGATCACTTTCTTCGCTTAAACGGCGTTACTGTAATGCCTCGATGTCGAGGCATTCAGTAACGCCGAGATCGGCATCGGGGGCCATGTCTGGCCCCTCCCCGGGGCGTCAACAGCCGCCATACATTGTATGGCGGCGGACGCCCGTTTTAAAAGCGTTTAGGAGGCGATCGACGATCGCCTCCTAAACTTAAATGGTGTCGCTGGAATGCCTCAATCAGGAGGCATCCAGCGACACCAAACACTTACCTCTGGGTGGGCTGTGACCGCTCCGGAGAGCGGTCACAGCCGCCGCTGCCGGTGATCTTCGCCATCAAGCAAGATGGCGGCGGTCCGGGAAAATAAACAATAAAGATGATAGAGTTAGCTAGACGGTCTCCAGACCCTCTAGAGAACTCTGGCTCCACTTGCAGGTTGAATACAGGTACTGCATTCAACCATGCAAGTCAATGGAGCCCAGCTTTCTAATCACTATGTGATTAGTAAAATATTAAAAAAAAAATAAAAAAATAAAAAAATGGAAAAAAAATAAAAATGTGCTAACATTTAAAAATAATTATGCAGTGATGTCACTAGATGAACCATCCAGTACATTGCAAAATGTGTAAAAAAAATATAAAAAAGTATTAAAAAGATAAAATAAAATAAAAAAATAAAGTTTATTATTTTGAGCAAGTGCTAAAATTTCTCAAAAATCTCAACAAAGAGTTAAAATAAAAGCACTTCAAATACCCAAGGGGTGTCTAATATATAAAAAAAATGGCTGATGGGGTAAATTGGAGTGGCCTAGCTCAAAGATAGGGCATAGGTACAGACTGACCAAAATGGAGAAAAAAAGCGCACTTCCCAAATGTGGCATTTTAAATCTGAAACAACCCGACAAACCCATGCATGTCGGGTATCACTGCACTCAGGAGATGTTCCTGAACACATATTGGGGGGTTGTTTGACAGTGGCATATACCAGAACCTGTATATCTATAACTAAAG
Organism: Spea hammondii; assembly: GCA_029215755.1. Lineage (NCBI taxonomy): Eukaryota > Metazoa > Chordata > Amphibia > Anura > Pelobatidae > Spea > Spea hammondii. The sequence continues at coordinate 71,064,481 of JARDYJ010000003.1, read as the reverse complement.
TACAATTTGTGTGGAAAAAAAATAAAAAAAAAATACTATTACAAAGTTTGACAAAGTGTAGTTCTATAATTGGTGCATGGAAAGGGTTAAAATAACAGCATTGGGAATACCCTGGGGTGTCTAGTTTTCAAAAATATATGGTTTGAATGGGTTAAATTGAGTTAACCGGCTTCAAAGATATTCCAAAGAGGAGATGGAGGCAGAATGACCAAATGACCACCTGGATTACGCATGCCCCAAAAGTAGCCTTTTACCAGCCAAACAATCTGACAAACCCATGCATGTGGGGTATCGCTGTACTCAGGAGATGTTCCTGAACACATATTGGGGGGTTGTTTGACAGTGACATATACCAGAACCTGTATATCTATAACTAAAGTACAATTTGTGTGAAAAAAAAATAAAAAAAAAATACTATTACAAAGTTTGACAAAGTGTAGTTCTATAATTGGTGCATGGAAAGGGTTAAAATAACAGCATTTGGAATACCCTGGGGTGTCTAGTTTTCAAAAATATATGGTTTAAATGGGTTAAATTGAGTTAACCCGCTTCAAAGATATTCCAAAGAGGAGATGGAGGCAGAATGACCAGATTTGTTAAAAAAGATTTGGAAATCATAAAACGCTGCTTGTACTTATTGCCCTATAACTTACAAAAAACAGCAAAAAAACATAAAAACATTGGGTATCTCTAAACTCAGGACAAGTAGTAGAATCTATTTAGCTAGTTTTTTTACTTGCTTTTTTAGGTGAGTAAAAGATTTTTCAAATAAAAGTCATAAAATGTGTTTTTTTTCAATTTTTCACCATGTTTTTTTAATTTTTTTTATAGTAAATAAGATGATACGATCAAAATAATGGTATCCGAAGAAAGCCCATCTTGTCCTGAAAAAAACAATATATAACTTATGTGGGTTCACTAAATGGGTGAGGAGAAAATTACAGCTGAACACAAGCACCACAAAAGTGTCAAAACAGCTGCGGTCCCACAGGGTACAAAACGAAAAATGAGCCTGGTCCTTAAGGGGTTAAAGTGACATTTTGTTTATTTCAGCAGTGGGGAGTTCAAAGGCATAGACACAAGTTGCATTAATTGTTTTCCAGTAGTGATGTAACCACCACTCTTTTCCTTCAATGATCCTACTGAATAACTTAATGGTCCCCAGGGAGCTATAGTCAAATTTCTAGATACAGGAACTCATGTCCAGTGAATCAGTGTTTATTCCATTACTAGCAAAAAATACAGTGGCAGCAAAGGCCCAAAATGCTGTATGTTAAGACAAAAGCACTTAGGAGTAAACTTGTTAGGCATTAGACGTTCACGGACAAGGTATTGAATAAACCGATCCGCTGGACATGTTTCATATTTAAGCGTTTGCATCCCTCTTTGTACATGAGCACCTTCCAGTATTCATGAGTGAAATGTTGGAAAATGGTTCCCATTGCCAGATGTATCATCAAGTACACATGGGACTTCTGTCAATTTGCTTCAGCAGCTCCATGTATAAGAGCTCTATATCGTACATGCTGTCTTTATGCTCGGTATATGTTGCCGAGTAATAAAACCTTCAATGTAAAAAGAAAACATTGCTGTTGTACCAATCCAAGAAGCCTTGGTTTGTTTACTTGTATGTGTAAAAGCTTTTTGTTGTTGATAGTCACTTTTATGTGGAAATCATTTGGTGGTTCTACAGCTTAGACACCAATAGTTTAGATATTTCCCCTTTATTGCATCACACATTCTGTAACTGTTACCTGGGTGGCTCCTATGAGGCATTTTCAAAATATCTTAAATACAGACATATCACCATAAAAAGGAGCACCTTTCTGTATTAAAGAACGAGTGTACCAATAGAGTGCTTTCATGAGCCTAAATATCATATGTGAACCAGATTTTTCTTTTTATGACAATACAGCAAAGGAACATTAATAATAAATAATATTACCTCTGCGTTCAGATTGTCTGCTAGGCTCCCAAGAAACTGGCTTTCAATTGGGTTTTGCTGAGTAAGAAGAGTCAGGTAGTGGCTGAGTTTCTCATGAGTTGTGATGATGGTGCCCTCGCCAAACTTGTCAAACTGTGGACGACCAGCTCTACCAAAGATCTGCATGACATCTAAAATGCCAAGGTCGACAAACGTTCCTCTCTTTGCATCATATATTTGTGTTCCCTAGTTAAATAAAAGAGGACAAAATTAACACAAACTCTGGTTGTAAAGTAAAAGTGATTAAGCTGATTATTTGCAACAGAAGACTAAAAAACAAATGTACCTACCACAGTACCTGCAAAAGCAACATCTACAGCTTAGATCCTAAACACACAGTATTACAAACTAAAACAGTGGTTGTCGAAATGATGGCATGTTAACACTTTTTATACACAACGACCAGCTTTTACTGGCAGTAGAAACAAGAAATGTCCAAGTAAAGCTATTTTGATAACGCGTATAGGGAATGCAACAACTGTGTGTGTTTGGCAGAAGGTGACAATCGAGTAGTTCTCGCATAATGACATATGTATAACATGATTAAACTGTAAACAGGTATGTAATGTATGCTAGAGTTCATTTTCTGTTTTGGCTTAAGATCATTTCATAAAGGCTGCTATGATTGTATTGGTTTGTATTGGTTTAGGCAGTGGTTCCCATTCAACTAGCAAAAACATTACTATAGCTGTCACTGTTCCAACCCCCCCCAGATGAAACTGGAACCACTAAGATCAGGAACCAGAACATCAGAGGCCAAATCAGAAAGTAACAATAAAGCTCAGGAACGAATCAGGACAATAAACCAAAGATCTGGGGGGTCAAAAAGGAATTATGGTCACAGGAATAGCTGGGTCAAAACACAAAAACCGGATATGCACATAATCATCAAGAAGTAACGCCAACCAAGGGTAAAGTTGAAATTAAGTGCTTAAATAGTCAATTTCTGGGTTCAAACGATAACTTTTGCTGCAAAAACTATATGTCTGCTACAGTGACCCTTATTTGAATTGGGATATTCCTAAGAGGTGACAAACGTTTCTCCAAAAGGATTTGAAATACTTTACACTGCCATAATTAGACAAATGGCAGTGTAAACCTTTTCTGAAGTACCATAAGTTTGAAGGACATAATTGGAAACATCTGTTTTGTTCATATATGTATAACAAGGAGTATTTTATCAAAGTATTTTAAAATGTTTTCCTACAATATATGGTAAAAGTTATTGGCTGCTAAAATGGCAACCAGTTGAATTGGCGTCATGTGACACAACTAAAACCACTTATCCCGCTTGGCGAAATAACTATGAAAATTATGGCCTTTTCATTATGAATGACCAAAATGTTTGTCATGCCATGCCATGATGGGTTGAAAAATGACACGTTTTTCGAAGAATACCCTTAAGAAACCTTAAGCTTAATAATTTAGGAAACTATCAGGGGAAAAAACTAGATATTGATTGAAGAGCGCGAGTTCTGAAAAAAAAAAAAAAAGTGTAAATCTTTGATTTGGCAGAGGAACCCTTAGGCATTATTTAAACATTTACATGCACACAAGCTGTAGTTCTCTGCTCCCTTAGATGAAACAACAAAAGTTTTAACCTAACAGGTCATCTGCATTATTCACATCCAAAGAAAAGCTACATTTCCCATCATCTGTGCAACTTGTAGGGATTTGAACTACACAGTTTGGGTTCAGAAAATTAGCATCCTTAACGTAAGGTTTCAGGTCACATGTCCCATTGGCCAACAGGAGAGAAGAAATCCATACTTGGCAGATTACTGCTAAAACAATCTATTGTTTTAAATAGAAGTGTATACATATGCGTGTGTCTGTGTCAACGGTTCAATTGTCAGACTGGATTAGGGCAGAATACGTAACAGTTTTATTCTGTTCTGTAGAATAATCTCTTACCTTAATGATAACGGCATGTGCGGGGAGATTGACACCCCAGGCTAATGTGGCTGTACAAACCAGGACTTTGATATGTCCCTGAGAAAAAAGATTTTCCACCAAACTCCTATCTTGCCGCAGCATGCCTGCATGATGAATACTAAATCCATCTGGAAACAACTCTCTCAGCTGCTTATTTCTGGACCTTTGCACCTGTAGAAGACAAAAGCATTTGGTAAATGACTGATTAGCTCATAATGAAAAAGACATTCATGTGTAAAGCGGAAATATGCAATCACGCTGCCGACTTTGTCCTTCTCTTTTGATATTCTAAAGACTACTATTGTTTGGATCGCGGCTAACACAAAATTCATCAGAACGAGCCAATTATTTGCAGAACACGTAAACCATTTTTTCCCAAATATTCGGATTATATTTTTATGTTCCACAACCAATGACATGTCAGTTAACCCTTGTTTCACCATACCTGACACAAGAATTTATACTATATACTACTATAGTATTTGTGCACACATCAACTGCATTTATGTAAATACTAAAAATGTATATGAGCAGAAACATAGTATCAAATTTACTAAAAAAACAATGTAATAAAGGCATAAATAAATAATAATAATAAAAAAAACTGTGCAAACAATATCAGCTTCTTTCTGGCTAGTAGAACAATCGGTCTTTATTCATCATTTTCAATAAGTTCCGAATTATATCAGACAGTCTGATTTGTATACAATCACAGTAGCCTGTCACTCAGCCTTATTTCAAGTAATCGAAAATCATTATTAAGATTGCAGCGGCTAGGCAAAATATTCCTGACAGCAGTTCTTTTTTTTTTTTTAAACCAATGTTCCATAAGAAAAAGCTAACAGAAAAAAATCTATTTATACAATGAAAATCTTAAGTCATTTTTCACTGGTGGAGCAGGTGTAAAGTGCAAGCGTTTCAGTGTCAATGCGCCCACCCTGGGAATTCTTAAGGTTTGCTTACAAGACTCAGGGTTTTTACACCAATTTCAGGTTACACAGAGCTGACGCCTGCATATTCTACTCATATTGTGCTCTGATTTATTGATATCCAAGCGGTCCAAGGAAGCGGAGCTTCACCTTGAGAGTACGCATGTATGCTGATGATCAGAGTTGGTAACGCAGCAGGTTGGTCTTCAATGTCTGGGCTTAGGAGTTACACTTGCTTATTCATACTCCCCACCTACTCTGCATGGCTAACGCCGCTCCATTGTTCTGGCTACATCCCATTCTTGCCTCCTAAAAAGGGCAGCCAGCCAGTAGAGGATACCCGTTATGTTCATTAGAAAATATGCTTTTTACAACAGCTTTCAGAAGCACTACAATATTTTTTGTCTATTGAACAAAAAAAAAGGTTATTGGTAAAAGACGAAGGGTCACCTTATCTATAAAGTTCCTGTAGGAAGTGGGACACATACCCCCTTGTTCAGTAGTGCAGAATGTGACAGTGCTATATAAATCACATAATATAATACACTTTTTAGCATCAAAATGTATACAATTATTTAAAATATTTAAGGTTAATTACATTCATACAATAGAGTTTGATTTATTCGCCTTCTCAGATGGCAAAAGCATAATGTATAAAGAAACTGAGCTGGAACACAACACAGACGATTTGAAACTCAGTGACATTTATATAACCAAGTATTCAAATCTTTACAGATTCTGTTCATTCATTCACTTTACTCCATTAGTTAGTGTTCACAATTCAAGATGACAGCAGTTCAAGCTTGCACTTTGACAATTAAAGCGCTCATTACAAATTTGGAAAGCATGCAAAGCATAAAATGATAAAGATATTTGAGATTCAATAATGGATTTAATATTCAAACACTGAATTTGTAACTCATGGTACTCAGACAGGGTGTCAAAGGGTCTAGTCCTAGACCTAGCCACTATGAGAATACACTGAAGATGCACATCAAACCAATGACCAATTCCAGTGAATGAACCTGCAGCATCAGGAAGCTGTTGAGAGGGAAGCCATGCTTTCTCATTGAAATGTTCCTTAGTTCATATTCATTAATGAATATTACAGCAAACCAGGGGCGTACCTAGAGTATTTGGCACCTGGGGTGGATCCTGTATGTGGCACACCCCCCAACACTTTAAAACTGCATAGCTTCTATGGTTATATACTGGCGCAGACATTGAAGGTGGTACAGCATTACTGTTATCATTATATACAGAGGCAGACATTGACGGTGGTACAGCATTACACCTATCACTATATACTGAGGTAGACATTGATGGGGGTACAGCATAACACCTATCACTATATACTGAGGCTGACATTGACGGGGTACAGCATAACACCTAACACTATATACTGAGGCAGACATTGACGGTGGTACAGCGTAATCCCTATCACCATACATTGAGCCAGACACTGATAATATGGCAGCATAACTCCTATCACTATATACTAACCCAAACATTGATGTGGTGTAGGCCTACCACTTCATGCACCGAAACAAAAATTCTGGACTGAAACTGAAAATCCAGCAAGTCCGAAACCAAATATGACGCCCACCATAAAAAAAACTCACACTTTTATTTAAAGTACCGTATTTGCTCGATTATAAGACGACCCTGATTATAAGACGACCCCCCAAAATCTGAATATTAACTTAGGAAAAAAAGAAAAAGCCTGAATATAAGACGACCCTAAAGGAAAAAAGTTTTACCAGTAAATGTTAATTCATGTAAACTATTTTTTTAAATAAAAGCTGTTTTTATTTCCTTGTATTTTCCAACCTGTCCCCCAGTTACGCACATCTGCCCCCAGGCTTGCCACACCAATATGGCACTGTGGCCCATGATATGCCTTTTAACCCTCTATATGCCACTGTGCCCCATGGTATGCCTTTTGACCCCCTATGTGCCACTCTGCCTCCAGAAATGCCTTATACCCCTATATCCCATTCTGGCATTTAGGGGGTTAAAATGCATATTATGGGGCAGAGTGGCATATAGGGAGGTATAAGGCATTCCAGGAGGCAGTGGCATTAAGGGAGTTAAAAGGCATTGTATAGAGCACTCTATAAGGCATTTCAGGAGGCAGAGTGCTCTATTAAATGCCCCCTTAACGCCACTCTGCTTCCTGAAATGCCTTATAACTCCCTATATGCCACTCTGCCCCATAATATGCCTTTTAACCCCCTAAGTGCCAGAGTGGCATATAGGGGTATAAGGCATTCCAGAAATGCCCTATGTCCCCCATTTAACACACACACGCACACACACTTACCGGTGCTTCCAAATTCCTGCTGTATTGCCGGGGCAGCGGGTTGACGTCTCCTTCCGCTGCAGCCGGAAGGAGGTGGAGTTGGCAGCGGGGGGTTGTCTGCGTCCGTCGCGGATACCTTTCCCGGCTGTCAGAGATCAGAGTTCCGGCACCTGTGCGGGGAACTCTGATTTCTGACAGTCGGGGAAGGTATCCGCGACGGACGCAGACAACCCCCGCTGCTAGCCACACCTCCTTCCGGCTGCAGCGGACGTTGTCTACGCGGATCGCGTAGACGTCAACCCGCTGCCCCGGCAATACAGCAGGAAGCACCGGTAAGTAAGTGTGGGGGGGGGGGAGACAGGAGGATCCAGGTCCCCTGCAGCGGTGCGGGGGATCTGGATCTTAGTCTCATAATCAGACCTCTATTTGAGGTCTGATTAGAAGACGACCCCGATTAGAAGACGAGGGGTATTTTTCAGAGCATTTGCTCTGAAAAAAACCTCGTCTTATAATCGAGCAAATACGGTAAGTAACACAGCAAAATAGGACACACAATTCAATAACAATATTATATATATATATATATATATATATAATTGTTAACAGCAATCATACTCCTATCATGCCCAGGCATACTTGGCATGATAGGAGTGTGATTGCTGTTGGCAATATATATAAATAATATATATATATATAAAATATATATATATATAAATATTGTTATTATTGTTCACATGTGAACTCGGCACTGGAGGCATAGAATCAGACATACAAATCCCGTATTTGTAGGTATACAATAATAATGTATGGAAACATAGCAAGAGAAAACTACAGGCATAGATCACAGGTTGCACACGTTGCACAACGCAAAGCTTTACACACATAGGATTTACCATCTTTGTCCCCAAACAGCCCAGCATGAGTCAACTTCGTCCCCAAACAGCCCGGCCTGTGTCATCTTTGTCCCATAAACACCCTGCCTGTGTCATCTTGGTCCCCAAGGCTCAAACATCCTACTTGTGCCATCTTTGCCTTTCCACAAATCAATTTTACATCTATCATACACACAAACACTTTAACAGTCACTCACTAATTCACACTTCCATTCACATAAGTTACACAATCATTTATTCTCTCTCATTCACACAAATTTACACATTCATTAATGCATTCTCACCACCTCATTAATTATCTCCCTCATTCAGACAATTCATCCACACATTCATTCATTCTCTCACTCATTCTCACTATCTACCTTTCCCCCTTTTCTACCCCTTCTCACTATCTACCCCCCTCTCCCTCCCTCCTCACTATCTACCCCCCCTCCCTCCCTCCTCACTATATACATGTTCGGAGCGTAGTACTAAGCCTGGCTAAGTCTAGGTGTTAGCACTTGATATCCAAGGCTTAGTACTACGCTCTAAAGCTTTTTTTTGTTCCCCCCACAGCGTAAATATTTGCGCTCCTTATCTTGGGTTACTTCATAACATGTTATTGTGTCTGGAAACGCACCAGACAACATGCTCATTAGATACCTAAGCATTAAAAGGGATATTATACCCCTCATCACTATCCCCCCCTGTCAGGACTCGGGTGATCAGGTCAGGTAGGAGCCCATGCGCAGGGGATACTTGGGGTTCAGTATGTAACCCACGGTGCATGATTATGCAAACAAAGACACCACAAACAGAAATCCAGGTAATGCAGTGTATTTCATGTATATAACAGGACCAGCAAATAAGGGTAATATAGTCTAAGCAAGTAACCGGACGTATGGCAAAATAAAATACAGGTAATAAGTCTTTTGGCAGGGAGCCCACTTGGAAGGGCACGAATGGCACACAGCCCGCTTGGAAGGGTACGAAAGGCACACAGCCCGCTTGGAAGGGTACGAAAGGCACACAGCCCGCTTGGAAGGGTACGAAAGGCACACAGCCCGCTTGGAAGGGTACGAAAGGCACACAGCCCGCTTGGAAGGGTACGAAAGGCACACAGCCCGCTTGGAAGGGTACGAAAGGCACACAGCCCGCTTGGAAGGGTACGAAAGGCAGGGAGTCCACTTGGAAAGACACAAAGCAGGGAGTCCACTTGGAAGGACACAAAGCAGGGAGTCCACTTGGAAGGACACAAAGCAGGGAGTCCACTTGGAAGGACACAAAGCAGGGAGTCCACTTGGAAGGACACAAAGCAGGGAGTCCACTTGATCAGGACAAAAAGCAGGGAACCAGGAACAGTACAGGTGCAGAGCCACAGCAGGAAGGTCCATAGACTTCAATACAAAGGCCCTGACTAAAGGGCAGGGCAGGTTCATAAAGGCAGGGTAATCCAGGTAATAAGGCCCAGCTGGATGTAGACTAGGGCTCAACCCAGGTAACAAGGCACACCTGAGTTCTGAGTGCTCCAGAGGGTGGAGGGTGGCCACTAGTGGTTGCAGATGTAAACACCACAGGTATTAAAAAAGCCATGGTTCAGGCAGCGAAAAATTGGTTCCTGACACCCCCTCCCTCCCTCCCCACTATCTACTCCCCCTCCCTCCCTCGCCCCTCCTCTCCCCCCTTGTAGTTAAAGGTTTTTGTACTTACCTTCCTGCTCTGCCGCTGCGCTGCTTCACTGCTGAGCGCCAAAATATTTCGGCGCTCAGCATGACATGCCCACACCGCGACGGAGTTAGAGGCCTCGCGAAGGAGACTGAGGGGCGCCGAGCGGTTGCTAGGCGCCCCTCTCTCTCCTCCGTGTAAAAAAAAAAAAAAGTGACGAGGCTGCCGGGGATCCGGGACATGTGGTCACCCTAGCCCGTGGCACCCCCCTGACGAGCGACTGCCCCCCGCTAGGTACGCTACTGCAGCAAATGTGGTTTGCTTCACTGATCCTCACAGAAGACAAATGAACTGAACTATTTGAGCTACGATGTTTGCTGTAAGTTTGCTACATTGCTGAATGGATAAGGCAACAGATGTGTCACAGGAGACAAAAAGTAGTAGTTAATGAAGTATAGTCAAAGGAAGGTCTTGTTACCAGTGGGATACATTAGGGATTGGTGGTGGGACCTATACTATAATATTTTTATTAGTAAAAAGATCTCCATGGTAAATAGAAATTTTGGCCAATGTTGGTTGTCACATTTATGTCTATGTAAATCAGTGCTTAGGTTATTCACCCTGCCAAGATAACGTGTAAAAAGCTTGTTAATGGTTTCAGTGTCTAATCAGCTCAGATTTACCCACTCTTATATGCACTGCCACAATGCTTAAAGTTAGATCATTTGATTTTACAGATAGCAAATTTGTCATACATCCTTTAGCAGGGACGGACTGTGGTCTAGGTTGACTAGGCCTAGGGCTGCAGGGCCCAGGGTACAAAACAGGGATTCAAATCACCCCCTTGGGTGATCAGGCACCCAGTGTCCTGCTGCACTATGGGTCGGTTAGACAGGGAGATCTTTGCTCTCCCACGCATGTCTATTTATGCTATGTAGACTTCATTAAAAGACTCTGTGTGCCTAAGAGACACTGCGCCAAAACGTCACATCCCGGTGCTCCTTTTCTTAAAGGCATGCAGCGAGAGGGCGACTGTCCTTTAGTCTGCTTTGTATGGCAACCATTAATGGGGAACCATTTTTTTATTAATTGTAGTAGTAATAGCATATAGGTTTCAAAAATATTGCACTGATCAACTTTTTTCTGTAATATGATGTTTTAAGACAGGTGATTTTTCACATTTGTATGTGTTCTAGCTCTGTTACCTAAAGCCAATCTAAAATTCTTTATGTATGTACAGAGTGACTTTGTAATAGTGAAAAAGTCCCTACTCTCAAATGCCTATCATTGCATGGCCAAGAGGTCCAGCAAGGTCAGCACTGACATCTTTTTCAGAGTGGAAAGTTTCCCGCCTCATGCAGTGAACATTGAACGCTGCCGAGAGCCAAAATATGACATTAGTATTGTTGTACCCAGCATGAGGGAGCTGTCCACTGTGGAGGTTTGGTCCGTTGGAGGTGCAGACCTCGCACTGGTGCAAGGAAATCTTCAGGACGATGAACACATCAATCATAATGCATATACTACTTATAACTTATAATTTATTGATTGATTAATACAGCACCATCATATTCCGCAGTGCTGTACAAGGGTAAACAGGACATAACAACTAGGACTGCTCAAATAAGCAGGGATGATTGAATGTTTACCAGCGTGCTTAAAACATACTTCTGATATTGGTATGAAAGGTCGAATAACTAAGTCTCAATAGCACATTTCCTACCTTTCGGCCAATGTGAAAGGGCTCTAGAGAAGAAAACACAAATACACACAAGCTGGATCAAGGCGACCTGTAATAAGACACTGTAGTAATGCACATATGCATAAGAAAAAAACTCTATGGTGTATAAATATTCCATTCAGAGCTAAACAGGGAATAAAATGAAAAGCCTGCAAACATGCAAAACAGAAAAAAGCTTTCAATATTAATGGCGTTCCTATATGGTAAAAATTCCACATCGCAGATAAAAGGATGTCAGAAATGTGACAGAAAAATGATGGGTGCAATGATCCAAAAAATAGTTTGTGAGAATAAGCTGCTGGTTAGAATTCATTTGAAGAATTTGCGTATGGTGAAAAAAGTAAAATATTTCTCTTCTTATTCTAGAACAGAAACCAGTCAAACTACAGGAATAAAACACAGCAACATGGATTTTAAATATGCGTCTATGAACGATATTACATGAGATATAATAAATAAAATTACATTAAGCTGTGGTTTTTCCACAATGATGCTGGTGTTAATTTGGGTCATCTCAAAATGAAATACGCTTCATACTGTCAATTTCTTGCAAATGGGCACAAAACTCACCAACAGACGCCACCTATACAAGCTGCTCAGCAGCCATGGGGTTAAACAATTTGTAAGTTCACAATGTTAAATGTGCTTCATATGCCCTTTCTCTACAATTTAAAAGGGTCAGCGTGACCTGTCATTCATTTGATAATACAATGCTTTCCTTCTTGTTAAAAGATTCCCCCGAGCGAAGCACTCTCTTATCTGTCGATGGGTAGGTCACCCTGAACGTATTAAGTTCTCCTACGTTTAAATAAAATAATAAAAAAGCTAAGTCTTTGAAATTCAAATATAAACTAATCTCCTTAAAAAAGGAACAGATAATTATAACGAATCATAAAATAAGGCTAGCGGTAGTGATTAATTTGAATTAAAATTATTTTTATCAGCTTAGAACAACTGCTGTTACATATTGCAGGTGAGTTCGGATTGAGAATTGGGAATCTATTAATATAGTGTCAGGGTTACCCCATTAAAGAACAAATCAATGTCCCTCTAGGATTAAAGTTAACTAGGGAGAGGAGCTCAACAGCTCTACACTGCAGGTGCCCAATCACATACAATAAATCAATTTAAAAAATAATAAATAAATCAATTTTAATGGCTTTGTTGGAAGAGGAAGACATGGAATGGGTTGAAAATTAGAATAATTAGAAAACCCCACCCCACAGGGCCTTGGGTCAAACAGTGAACCCATATACACTATGCAGCATGTGCTGTCTTGGTGATGTCCCCTACGGCGTCCTATATGAAAGGGAAGGCAGTGGGGTACTAGCCCTGGGCATTTACCTGGTATGGATATAATGTTGGCTAATTCTTACTCGGGAAACATTAACAATGGTTCTTCCTCAACGAATACTGTGACTATTGTTCCCCAAATCATGTTTGTTGTATATAACTTCAAACTATTCTTCTCTGTTTTTGTCCTATGAATTGTACTTAGCAACAGAAACCTTGACCTCAGCTGAACCCAAGAGGCTGATATATTTTGGAAGCTCAATATATGATTAGCGGATTGCAGTTACCTGTAAAGTTTACTGAGATGAATGGGCAATCAACACAGGAAGGACAGAATTGTCTACAGCAATTCTCAATATGCCTGTCTTAATAAGCACCACCTTACATAGTTACTAATCAATACAGCCTATAATGAGAAATGTGTCAGCCGCTTTTTATTGCAGTAAATGAATACTGAAAATAAAGACACACCGCAAATGGCGAGGGTGGACTGTTTACGTTTAAATATTGTTTTTCCCCCGCCATTTAAAGCAATGCAGGGAAATAATGAAATTTACCTAAAGAAGCTCTGAAGATCTGTGCGTGTTTTATCTGTCTCCAACTTAAATCATAATTAATCTGAAGGTGCCAAGCCCAGTATGCAATTAGCGTTTCAGCCCATTTAATAATTCTAACACAATACACAGTAAATGTGCACATAATGGGAAGAGATCATTGGTTATAATGACACCATATTGGGATTTCTGTTTTCCAGTGGGGTTTTGTAAATCAAGGAGAAGTAGAAACAAGACTCTTAATGCAAGGTTAATGAACTATTAAACGCAGATGATGAAGGAAGGCTGAAGTGATTATTGAATTAAAGTAAAGCCCTGGGAAATTTCCAAATGTTTTCTTTTTTTTCTCCTATTCATTAAAAAAAAGGAGATATAAATCAGACAAGAAAATGTTAAATGAAATTAAAATACGTTATGTACTTCCATGGGTTTAATTTATCCTTTGTATAAGATGACTTAAAAAAATGCACAGAGTCTCTCCTGACATACAGTAATCTGGGGTTGTTATTATTATTATTATACATTTTAAGTTAAGTATTTATTTAAAGACCCGGCAAATCACGTAGCAGTGTTAAAAATAGAGGACTGTGTAAATTCAACATTGTCATTGTCACAGGGCATTCCACTGGGAAGATGAGGGAGAGAGAAAATGAAGGGACTGTTTTGATGACGATCTGATTGCAGCGAGGGCTAATGGAGAAGATGATGAGAGAGAAATCAGAGCTAGGAGATGCTTTCAGAATACAGGTAGGACAATTTGCCTGGACAAGGTACAGAATTCCAAGAGATGCCCAGAATCAGAGGACATGATACAGCTAAAGGTCAGACTTGGGTTGCCACCTCTTGCCAAGCCATCTCCGGGCCACCGTTTGTGCTCAGGGGTTTGGCTGAGGCATGGCCAGGGCACGGTCATGTTAGTTAGACGGACAGGAAAGGAGAGAGTAAGACAAGAAAAACAAGAAAACGGACAATGCGGAACGAGAGAGAGGATAGAGGAGAAATGAGGGAAGGACTTCAATTAGATATTTTATTTCTAGTGCTGAATGCCCAAACCCTTCCCAGAAGTGTGTCTAATTATATAATACTTTCCTCATTCATAATTTGTCAAAGGAAAACAGCAGGCCTCGATATGCTGTTTCCACAGAAACAGAAAAAGCTCCTTCACATTGTGTGTTGATTAAACCTTCAGAGCAAATAATAAAAAGACAGATTTGCCAAAGATTATTTGCTTAGCATACCAGAGACTGCAATTGTTTTGTGTAACAGTGCCTTTAAATTCACCTGTTTACATTCAAATCATCTGATTCTCATTTCCTGAGTTGAAACCGAACTGAAAATTTTAATTCCAGCTCCAAATATTTTTTTTTCTTTCTAAAGGGATGATGGACTGGTGGGCCAGGATGGGATGGTTTGATGAAATGACAATGTGCGTGTTATGTATGTTATGAATCTGAGACACAGGTTTACAATGATCTAATCAGCTTTCGACTAATATCGACTAAGATCTTCACTAGTAATGTTCACCCGACACTGCTCTCTGATAGCGTTATCCTATTTATGGCCTGCAGGCTGAATCTGAATTTACATTCAATCCAAGGAAATCATTCCTGTGCACCCTGGCATCACATACATCAATGCAGCCACTTGTAATAGTCTTACCTCTGCATAAACGTAAATGGCATAGCTTTATTGATTAGCTAAATTCTGCAAAAAAAGAAACTATACTGCATGGCTAGAAAGTGCAAAATGTTATTTACAGTAATAAACAGTTTTATAAATGAATAATATTGATTTTCTAGCTGTACGGTTGGAGGCCTAGGCAGAACAGATTGATTTTTCTCAATGGCCCTTTAGTCTCCATGTAGATTGCCTTTACATTAGGGATTTCGTGTTGCCGTTTTATGGGAAAGAAAAAAAAAAAAAGAAAAGAAAATACTCCATTGGTATTGAATATTTCTGGTTATCCAAATGTATCAGTTTGTAAGAACAATAAATATAAATTTAGATAAATGTCTTCACTAAAAAAAATTGTAATATAGACACAAAGGCAAACAGGGAAAATAAATCATTTATATTAACTTTTTATAGTTGATAACTATGATCACATTGGCAATAAACATCATCCTTACTCCATTTGGTGAAACATATAGGTGTGATAAAATAAGGCTCGCTACTTCATGAAACCGCACTCTACTCTAATTCCCAGTATCTACAGTGCTGTGAATGAAGTATTTTAACCCTTCCCAATATCTTCTTTTTTTGCATCTTTGTCACACTTATATGTTTAAGATCATCCAACTAATCTTAATATTAGACAAAGATAACAAAAAAATGATCTCATGTACAGAAGGAAAAAAGATGTCCAACCCTTTAAGTTTCCCTCTTAGTTACTAAATCAACCATTTCATCAAATTTAACTGATGATTGGGTTCAATTTCACTAGACACACACCCAGGCTTGATTACTGCCAGCTGCTTTCCAGTTTAGGACCTGGGCAACTTGCCATAGTTGACGGAACCATGAATTCTGCTCTCTAACAGAAAATCTTGAAGGAGAATGTCCAGCCATCAAGTCCATGGCCTAAAACCCCAGCGCAGTTGGGTTACACAGCAGGACAATAATCTGAAGTCCACCTGAATGGCTAAAAAAAAAACAAAATTAAGGTTTTGATTGGCCAAGTTAAAGTCTTGGCTTGAAACTTATTGAGATGCTGTGGCATGACCTTACAATTGCCACTGATGCGTGAAAATGCTTCAATGTGGCTGAATGAAAACTATTTTGACCAGAAGAGTGAAACAAAATTCATCCACAGTGATATAAAAGACTCATGGCAAGCTATTGTAAACATTGTATTGCAGTTGTTGCCAAGGCTGGCACAAGCAGTTATCAGGTTTAGGGAGCCATTACTTTTTCACATGGGTGATATAGCTTTTGAGTAACTTTTTTTACCTTCAATAAATGATGATCATTTAAAAACTGCATTTTCTGTCATCTTTGTCATATATCAAAATTAGTTGGATGATCTAAAACATGAGAAATAAGCAAAAATACAAGAAATTGGGAAGGAGCAAGTACTTTTTCCCAGCACTGCACATACAGCTGTGACACCTGCAGCACAGCACTAGTTACTATATAACCACATATCCAACTTATCAATGCAAGTCAAAATGAAACATTTGTACAGAAAAGAGGTGATAAAACACTTGAAACGTAGCAGCTTTATGGTTGAATTCGCTACGTCGCTTGGCCAGACGTATACATTTTCAATTACAATCACCGCTATAACCCACAATATTATACATTATTGAGGGAGGGAGCATTTCACGTGGAAATAATGCACATTAGCAGGCCACGCAGCTTGTGAGTAACTGACTGGGATCTGCATTGATTCTGCTTCTCATCACGTCTGATCACAATCACTTTCTGCAGGCTTGAAAGATGTCCCATTACATGCTTACAATGGACGTGATTACGGTTCGCAGATATTTAGAAGAAAAAAAAAAAACATGCTTATAGACACTTATTCAAGTGAGCTGAGGTTGAACAATATTCTACAGTCCAGTTAACACTTAAACTGTGACAAATAAAAGCCGAACAGCTGTAGGTTTTTGCTTGCGCATATATGTTAAGTAAACATATAAACAGACAAAAATTCCATTCTGTTGCATATATGCAATAAATGCGCTGGTAAATCAGACATGTTTTGCAAGGCTCATCTCCATTTCCCAGTCAGCCACGTTACACCATCAGCTAAGTAATGTAAATGAAATCAAAAGTTATCAAATTCCAATTTTATGTAAGAGGTTGAAGTTTGCAATTAAGTGATGAATCCCAATATGTCCCTGGGAACCTTGGGTTATCGTTGTCACTTGTCATGATTCTAAAATGTTTACGGCTCTTAAATATTTAAATAACGCATCCAATATGTGTATGTATAAGTGTGTACAGAGATCCGAGCATTCTTCTGCTACAGTGCCGTTGCCTTTTAGCAGAAGTTGCAGGATTTCCCCCTAGAGTTTAAGTTTATGTATTAAAGAAAGTTACGGGTGGGCAGGGGTAGATATTAATGTTTGCCGATCTTGCATGTCAGTAAAAGGTCAGCCATTTGGCATATAAGAAACCACCGGGATATGGGGTGGGGAGGGAATCAATTTTAATTAGGACACTGGTAGCAGACCAAATACACCTCTGCATACCTTCAGGCACTCAAGGACATTTATGATAAATTACAACAAAAGTATTTATAACAGAAACCAACAAAAAAAAAACTGCCATTTTTTTAACAACAAAATCATTTAACCCATTAAGGACAATGGGCGGTCCCTAAACCCAATGAAAACAATGCATTTTGAGCCCGTACGGGCTTTCTCATTAAGGGGTTAAAAAGGGTCTCAGCCCAATAGAAATATAATAAAACCGAAAACCTTGATATCACAAATAACTACATTATTTTAATAAAGCTATCTGCATTGTGTGCTTCTTGTCTGTCAATGAGTGGAACTTTACTTTAGATGTTTGGTTTCCAAACATAAGTGATTAGTTTACATTATGGGAGAAGTAGACTGGGGAAAAATATGAATTCATTTCTTGTGTTCATGTGAGTTCCCTTAACTTCTCTCCACACGTTACAAATGAAAGTGTGGCCTGAGTTCCCCTTTAAAGGATACACATAACTTTATCCCATCATCATCATCACGGTTCTACATGTAATCAGCTTTATAAATGTACACATTCTTTCAAAAGTTTGGGGTCATTTAGCACAGCTAGAAATGTCCTTGTTTTCATTAAAAACATAATTGGAAGGGTTTTCTAATGATCAATTTGCCCATTAAACTTAAACTAGAATTAGCCAACACAATGTGCCATTGGAGTGATCGGAGTGATAAAGGGCTTCTGTGTGCCTATGAGGATATTCCATAAAAAATCAGCTGTTTCCAGCTACAATAGTCATTTGCAACATGGATTCATTTGATTTTATTTGAATGCACAAAATTTGCTTTAGCTTTAAAAACAAGGGCATTTCTACGTGACCCCAAACCTTTGAATGGTAGAGTATTTCTCGGACTGAAACACCCTTTGGAAATCTCTGCTGGATGAATACTTACAGCGAATGTAGGCAATTAACTTACATTATTCTTATTGAATTGCCTTTACATTGGCACAGTGCACTGTTAAATGTACACTATAATCCAGTGTATAACGATTTTAAAATAGTAGATGTCCTTGTCCTTTACTGCGTTTGAATAATACTCCAAAGGGCTTGGGGAAAAACAAATGATAATTTATCGAACATTATTTTTTAAAGATTTTACAGGTTGTTAAAAATGTCTGCTTGCAGAATGTTATGGACATTCTGGTTTGTTTTAACCTGGAAGTTGGTGGATGTTTCTTCCATATTGGAACAATGTGCAATATTCTTATATTACCTACAGTATAGCTAGGGGTTATTTTATAACAATAAAAATATTTGTTGTTTTACAAATATTATTTACCGGTTAGACATGCCATGCAATGTGCAGTTAAATTAAGCATACATGGGCCAGGGAGAAAGATACCTTGAATCTAAGACAAGACCGAGGGCTATACAAACGGCATCACATTTTTATCGGTTGTTTTACAAATATTACTCACTGGTAAGACATACTATGAAATCTACAGATTCATTAATTAAAATCCTCCAAGAGATTCACGCTCTTGGAGAATGCACCACTGCTTATGATTCTGCAGGTGCGCTGATTTTACCTGTTTTGGGAATAATTATAATGTCTCCATAACCAAGACCTTGCAAATTAATGCACTTGTTTAATGTTATTGCTCCCTG
>JARDYJ010000003.1:70885746-71035746 GCA_029215755.1 Spea hammondii | reverse complement strand
AAATATTTAAAAATAAAAAACAAGCTGGTAACATTTAAAAATAATTATGTATCAGAGGAACCATCCAGTTCCAGCAAAATATAAAAAAAGGCCAAAAAGAATAAAAAAAAAATAAGGTTTATTAAAGCGCACTTCCCAAATGTGGCCTTTTAGCCCCCAAACACCAGACAAACCCATGCATGGGTGGTATTACTGTACTCGGGAGATGTTGCTGAACACATATTGGGGTGTTGTCTGAAAGTGACATATACCAGGAGCTGTAAATCCATACCTGAAGAAAAAAAAACTCAAAAATAAATTACTACCACAAATTTGGATAGAGGGTGGTAGTAGAATCAGTACATAGAAAGGGTTAGAAATACCTTGTTTTCAAGAACATATGGTTTGATGGGGTAAATTGCATTGGCCAGCTTCAAAGATACCCGAAATAGCACATGGGGCAGAATGGGCAGATTTGGAAAAAAAATGGTTTTGAAATAGCAAAAATAGCTACTTGTACTTATAGCCCAATAACTTGCAGAAAAAAAAGCAAAAAAACCCCCATAAAAACTCAGGACAAATAGTAGAATCTATTTAGCATTTTTTTTCATTAGCTTTTTTAGAGGAGTAAAGGATTTTTGAAATACAAGTGAGAAAGTGTTATTTTTTAAATGTTTCATCATATTTTATTTTTTTTTTAAAGGAACTTAAATAAAATGATCAAAAAAATGTTATTGTGAAAAAAACTATATATCTTCTGTGCGTACACTAAATGAGTAAGGAGCAAATTACATCTAAAGGAGAGCACTGCAAAAGTGTTAAAACAGTACAAAAAGTAAAAACCGCCTGGTGCTTAAGGAGTTAAGTATCTTCAGCAACAAAACCTTGTGAGTGAGTTTGGTTGTTACTCATCCAGTTTTACTCCTCATATACAGCCTTTTCTGTTTCATCTGATTGGTTTTCAACCTACATATTAAATTGATGCTCATTAGCACCTGTTTAATCATACAATTCACTATATTCTTACAAAATCCATGACTTTGTGCAAGTGTATTTAGATGAATCGATGCCGTTTTGAAGGAAAGGGTGGTCACAACAAATATTGATTTCATTATCATTTTTCTTCTGTATTTTTAAAAGCATTCTTGCTTTACAGCATTTTGTCCACATGTCTAAAACCTTTGCGCAGTACTATATACATTTTGGCACATTATAGGATGGTCTAATAATTGCCCAACAAGTGGCACAGAGAGAAACTCCAAGGTTAAAGGTGCTGTTCCACCAACAGTACTTCTAAAACTAAATGCAGCTTTAGTAACATAATTCCTATTACAGTTAAATGCCAAAACCTTTCCCGCAAATATATCTTTAGTCACATAAAAACGATCTCATTAATCATTTTCGCAACAATCACTTGTCATGTGATACACATACTGGCAAAAATGTACCTGGTTGCTTTGCCTGTAAAAGGTTTGAGTGAATCACTGCTTGTTTAGCAGAATGATAGGTGTTGCAAATACTGACGGCTAGAAGAAAAATCAAGGCATTAATGCCGCGTTTAGGGCTATAGAAAATTCATAATACCCAACTATACTAAAATAATGTATTAAAAAGTATTTAAAAAAAAATGCAAATTAATGAGGTCTGATCAGATAATATATAAATTTAGTAGAGAGAATAATCTTAAAAGGAAGTCTGCTGCTGTCACAGTTTTTAACTGAGGTCTGTGACAACCTTTGCCAGAACCTGCATTATGTGACCGCCTAAAAATAATGCACACACCGCGGGCCTTTTGTCTACATAGTGCATAAATCGCTTAAGATAATTCAGTGCCACATGCAGTGAAATAGATATGGAAATGCTAGCATTTATGAGCTCATTGTTCAGAAACTGTAAATTCTTTGCTTATACTTTGTTGAAAAATAAAAAAAAATAAACAAGTTTCACTGTAATTCCCATGGCTGGGAAATAGACGAAACTTCTGTTCGAATATCCTGTCCCAGTTGTTAAGTCTATCTATGCAGTACACACGATTAGACCTAATAACAGATCAGTATCTTGCTATATACTACAAAAAAGGACTATTTCAATTGCAGCTTGCTCTCAATTTCACAGACAGGGAGTTTGAATTCAGTCCAAACACAACTCATAAACGTTCAGCGCCATCACCCCCCCCCCCCCCTCCCATAAATCAATTTGGCAGAATGAGATTTCCCTGCCTGGCTTATTTGAAGCCTGTGTTTGAGAATTTATATACGACCTATAACTCTGCATGTAGGCCAGATATCTTCTCAGCAAGTTTGCTGCTGACAGGAGTTTAATGACAGATTAGTGGAAGCCCTCCTTTGTGTAGGATGAATCAGAAATAAAGATCTTCAAACTTTTATAGCTGGATTCCATTTCGCATGTAGTAAACATGCCATAAATATTATGACGCGTACACAGAAATACACATACCTGATAATTGGATCATTTTATATACAAAAGGTCAGGTTTACAGTTAACGTGAATTACTTCTCGGCGCATCTAAGCTCAATTTCAGCTCTTGTGTCTCAGTTCCGTAGAATAAAAGACTTTGTATGCTACTTGTTTATGGTTTTGTTTTTTTGGTTTTTTTTTAGATATTTTCTTTCATCGGTTTCAAAGGCTGCTATTTAGTAAAAATGACACTTATTTGCCTTTAATGCAGGCTTTCAAAATCGCTCTACTGTTTTGTTAAAAGCATTTATGATGCGGCTGTACTCAAGGTTACATATTGTGGATGACAGCAAATCATCGTTGCTTCAAAAACTCAAATTTCCACCTTCACAAATTGCTGTTTTACATTAGTCATAACACTGAATGCTCTGCATTTCATTTCCCACTTAATACTTGACCTTCTGACCATCTCAAAATGATTAGGACTGCACAGTTTTGACCTTAACTGTTCCGCAGTGAACACATCTAAAAGCAGGTATTGAAGGCCTGCCTCATGGTGGCCAAGTAACACTCCAGAGCCACTGTTCCCATCTATGATTTAACCATTTAAGTGTCAGGGGTCTGGACACATTTTTCGCCAATGGCAGCCAATGCGTTTTTCATAGTTTTGCTATAGAATTATCTGACAAGCTCATTAACAGCTATCAATTTAACTAGACATGTTAAGATATTCCAAAATGCCAGGTGGGGCAAATTGTGAACCATATCACATAATATAATGATACTACAAATTCAAATTCCTTCTCCACCAAAACAGCAATTGAAATATATGTGGTTGTTCATACAAATAGACTGCACATGAAGCCTGCAGTATACAAGATACTCATAGTGGCAAGTACTGGCAAGAGTTCTAAAGGTTCCCTCATAGTGAGATAATGTGTTATATATGTATATAAATATATATCCTTTATCTTCACGCTCTCCTCTGTCTATCTTTCTTGCACGCTGCTCTTCCTCTGCATCTTTGTATTAACATTTAAAGTCCTCTTTGCCACTGCTCCTCTATATATTTCTGTACTCAGAAGCAAATACTCCCCTACTCTATCTTTACGTACTTCACAGTTGGCTAAGGCTCTCCTCCTCACTTTTGACCGCTTCCTACCCCATACCTCTGAAACCTACTTCCACCGAAACGCCAGCTTTCACACTTCCTTCCAACATTCAAGACCCACCTTTTCAGAGAAGCATGACATAACTTGCTATAACTTTCCTGTTACCAACACAAACCCCACACCATCTCTCCCCTTTCTCCATACCTTAGGTTTGTCTTCACCCCATCATCTCTAGATTGTAAGCTTGCGAGCAGGGTTCTCTAAACCTAATGTATCAGTTTGTCTTAGTCAATTCTAGTCTTGTCATACCCCTTGAATATATGTATTGTAAGAAGTGCTGTGTAAATTGTTGGCACTATATAAATAAAAGATTATATATATATATATCTATCAATACTTGCAACAGCAAATAGCAGTAATTGCATTTCTAAAGAGTATTTACCATTTCTTAGTGATGTGATCAAAACAAGAATGTGTCTTGCTCCCATAAATAGTTAATTAGAAAAGATTAGTTAATTGTTAACTAAAAAATAAACCTACATCTACATTATCAGTCAAAATCAATACTGCCTTAAATCAATGAAGCCAGATTCCCAGCCATCAGGAACAATTTTAGTCTTTATCTAGTGCCAACAGAAGCACAGGTCAGCAATTTATGCTCTCAGACTATAAAATCTTTCACAGAGAAAATAGAAATTTGGATCTCTTCTAGCACTGATCTGAATCTGTGTGTCAGGTAATTAATATCGCTGGTCTATATCACTCTGCTTTCATACACAGGTTATAAATTTCAAGGGATTTAGCCATCAGACCATTCCTATATCACAGTAGGTATGTCAGAATGAGAAAATTGATGTCACGAGATCAAAGCGTATAGATCACAGTTCAACGTGGACCCTCTTGCAAGTGAATTTTGTGTGCTTTTTGCTGAATCTTCAGCCCAGTATCATTCTTTCCACATTCTATGGAATGACATCTTAGTTCTGCAGATACTGTTAGTGTTTGTGTATTGCTGACTGTACAACTGATTACAACTGGCAAGTATGTGACACCATATACTGCAAAACCTCATAAATAACGCACAATATTGCCTCACGTTAACGGTGTTCCTATTGAATCCCATGAAAATGATCAGGTCCCTGCCAAAATGCCTATTAATGTCAATATCTTGCTTTGCAACCGACAACATTTGTACTTACTGCAGTGCAGTACATTTCAACCTAATGACCAGCAAGGTTTATTAACATACATATAAATTACACAGATCTTCAGGACTAACAAACATGTTGACACTTAAACATTAGTACTGACAACAGGTTCTTACACACTATGGCTACAAACCACACAATTAGAACAAAAAATGGACTACGTTCATTGTAGTTCTAGAGAGGAACCAATGTGGATTCTATACACAGTTACAGGCTTTATCCACCAACACATTCTCCGAACCCGTAAAAATCAATGCTTTATTAAAATGTGTCGTTTCTTCCAATCACATGACTCCTGGGACAATATTAATGCAAATCTCACAATATTCTTTGATATATATAACATTTTTATGTAGGCCCTTGGGAGCATTCTAACCAGATGCCACTCTAGTTGTATAAAGATTTTTTCATATTTAAAGTCAGTTAAGTCATCTTTACCTAACTCATTCACTTTATACATCATTGAAATTCACAAGACATATGTTACAATTGATTAGATATCGTTTTTCTTACTACAAATAATTAGACCATTTTAGTTGGGTGCCACTGACTCCAGCATCTATTGTTTCTTCAGCCACTAAGGGACAATATTGCCGTGCCTAGTCCCTTTATGCATATTCTTTGATTACATAATCCCTCCCCAAATAATACCAGCAAAGTTGTCAGGACATAGACGTATGGGTATTGTAAACAGTTTTGTTGACTGTTTCAACATTTGACTCCACATCACGACATATTTGAAAATCTTGAGTGCCTGGGGGCAGCAGTGATGGAAACTAGCCATTAATAATTCACATGTGGCGAAATTAGTTATTGGACTGCTTTACATTTTGGGGGAGAAAACCAAAAAGTAAAAAATTCAAACAAAAACCTGGTTGGTGGTCTTCAGAAGCATTCAAACGCATTAAACAATGTCCCCTTCACATGCATTACATTCTTGTTGAACTTTACACTGATCTGGTGATATAGATATTGCATTTAAACACCACATCCCATCAAGTAATCTTGTAAATCCTAATGTTCATGCTGGGAAAATCCATTTTCTGTTATGCATCGAAGCCTTCAGACGGTTGGAAAGTATTATTTTGATATCTACTGTCTCTCTTAGCTAGGTACTATTTTGTTTTGGGTCTCAACAGTTCCTCAATGTCATCTAACTGTGTAACAAATAAAATGTGCGTTGCCCATGGTGCATTTTAGTATAGTAATACATCCTATGATTATAAACATATATATATGTTCACCCCTCAGTGTACAGGTTCTTTGAGGTCATAAACACTAATAAAAGTTATATCTTACGAATACACGGATTCTGCGTACAGAATCCCCTTGACCCAGGCAGCCATACTTTTTCAAATTCCCCTAGTGAAAGGCAGCAGTTTTATTTATTTTCTTCTACTTCCCAAAAGCTTTATATGTTTTTACATATTTTTCTATGCTGATCAAAGAAAAGGTATATACTTTGACTACAGACTATAATTACAGATGTATACCACGTTTCTATCAAGCTTTCAGAACATATACCCAACTGAGCCTCACGATTTGGGTTGTTTTTTTTTTACAGGAAAAAGCAGCAAGAAAGCTCTCATTGCACACCGCTACAAGTTAAAATAAAACAAAGAATGACATTTTCTTTCTACTTTGAAAAAAATGCATACCTTAGAGCTAACCATTTGTATATTGAAACCTAATCAGAGGGTTTGCCAGGAGACACTGGCAGTGAGTAAATTGCAAACGCCCTTCCACTCGGCTAGTATGTGAACATTAAGGATTTGAGAAGTATATTGTTAATTAACTATGTATCCGTGGTTTACAAACAAATATGTCAACGCTATATATCTTGCGATACTGGAAAACCGCAGCCTTATTTATGACATTAATGGCAATATAGGCTGCACACAACACTAAGTGGCCATGCTTGTAAGATTCTGCATTCTACCTGTGAAATTGCTTTTGAAACCTACACCAAAGAGGTAGGCACCTACGCGCTTTGCCAAAAAATCCATACAGATGGCAGGAACATCAGACGATGGAAAACTAGTAGGATGTGCAAGGCTGTCCAGCAGGGGTCTCCGTTTGCTCACATTCTATGAAATGCAGCCGGCCTTTAAAGTTCAGTGTAATGACGAGAGTAAAATCTGAAATGGACCATTAGCATTTTCATCTGCAAAGAACAGCTGCTGTCTTTTCATATTCTGATGCCTCAGAACATGTTGCAAAATAGTATTTTTTTTTTGAAAATATTCTCATTGAATAGTTTTAACATACATAGTGCAAAAAAACAAACAAAAAATATAACAAAAAACCAAGGCATAGCTTAGTACAGGTCTTGCAGAGCGGGTTAACCGAGCAGTTCAGTAATGTTTATGCAGTGATGTTCTTCAATTATATCTAGCTGTAGGCATAAACTATGACTCCTGCCCTTGCAGGGAGACAAGATCCCATTATGTTATATTAAGATGGTCATATTTTCTCAGTGCTAAGTATCATTGGTGAGAAAAAAAAAAGGACAAAACACAAATCATATTGTTTCCATCAACTCATTATTCAACTGTACAGGAACATGTAAATAGATGCCATAAAAATGTCATGGCTTAATACACCTTATGTGCTCAGCGTACAGTCAGGGGAACATGTCTGGGAAGCACAGTGATTACATAAAATAAGGTATTATGACCAATATAGCCTGGTATAATAAATTGGCTCAGTAGCAAAGATAAATTTAAGCAAATATGAATTTCAGGGTGACCATCCAGTGGTAAAAGAACTGGGGAAAGACAAAAGATGAATAACTTCTCAACAGTGCTTCACTCAAAGACACGGGGAAGAACACACATCAAAGTAAGTATCTGCATTTTAAACACATGGGAAACACTTAAGAATCTGGATTTAAGAAAAATAAAGCATTAAAGATAGTCACAGGATATAAGTGAAATTAAAACAATAGTAGAACAATTTGGTACGTGGACACACATTTTTATTTTACGGTGATGTTTTTTTCTTCTTCGTCCCATCTGATTAAGTAAATAGTTTTGGAAATTATGTGCGTATGTTTTAATATACTTTAATCATTTATGTTACCAATTGTACAGAGGTGCAGAATATGATGAAGCTTTATAAAAACAATAATAATACTCAAACATGAGCATGCTGAAAGTGTGCCTAAATCTAAAAGAAAAATCTAATTTCAGATACAGTCTACAATCAGTAGAGAGAGAGAGAGAGAACACCCACTAATTACATCTAGCATTTCGTATTTCAGTTTAAAGTATTACAAAAGCAATATATTGTCAGTCTTACTATCCCTATAATGATCTATTCATAGACAGAATGCTCTTATCGGGTAAATGTGACCTGGCCTAGAATGCAGGCTTCTGCTGAAGAACCATCCCTTGCTGCATCTAATATCCTGTTCTTGGTCATGAATCCAGGGCAAGATACTTGACACCATTTGCTATATCAAGCACCACTAAATACATTTTTTTCGGTTGCCATGACAACATGAATTTCATTTAAAAAAAAGACATACACAGGGTCGCATCTCACAGTCCAAAAGAAAAATGACAAACTGTACCAATGTTCATGGCTAAGATATACACGTGGGCATGTGCACTACAGAGTTTTTCATTATAAGCAAGTCATTTGAGGTTTTATATTTAAATATGCATTCTTCTTTACTTACTCGCTTTCTTTCCCTTTGTATTTTTCATCCTCAATTTTTTTCTTGTTTTCTTTTAGTTCTTTGCTTTTTTCAATCTCTTATTTTTTTCACATAGTCTTTTTCTCCCCCCCCCCCTTCCATGCCATTTCTATGTTTTTCCCTCTCTCTTTGGTCCCTTTCTTTCTCTTTTTTAACAATGTCTTAATCTATGTAATTTTCGTCCCGCTTTGTCTTTCCTTCTTCCTCGTGAATATGAATGGCCGGAGTGCCCCTTTAAAATGCTACTAGCCTTCTAGAAGCATTCTTGTTGTTATCTCCGCATATTACATGATTAAACAAAGCACTTAACTATGCATATCTGAACCGTGTCAAATTTGTGGCACACCTTTCTGGCACTGCTATATGGTATTATACCAATTTGTGTTTGCACAGCGGTTAATTTTTTATGCCTTATATAAAAGGAGGCAGAAAGTTGCAAAGGAAATGGCAGATAATAATGTGCATGCATAACCAATGAGACAATGATACACAATAATCTATTAGACTGCATAACTCTGAATTAATTACACCTCTGTAAGGTGTCTATGATTCCTAGCGCACACTGGTTATACATAAATAAGCTTTATTTCAACATGAAAGCACACTCTGGAAACAGGTTACGCCTTTTATTACTAAACATGGTTTGTAGGACTCTTTTTAAACAAAAAAAAAAAGTGCCAAAAGATCATATGTATATTTTGGGCCTGGCATTGCGTTGCGTTTTTAAATGTGGCCTGATGAACATAAGGCAGGTAGTTCAGTCTGTGATTTAATCGGGTCCTCTAGAAACCATTCCGTTTAGTTTAATGTATGAATTGAAGCATGAAATGACAAAAAGAAGCAATTTTCTAGCATGCGTTTATATTCCTGAATCACGGCAAAGTGTTATCTATGTTTTTTCCCCCCACTTCTCTATGTATTTTTACCAAGAGTTTAGAATATATGAAAGATTAAGATTTAGGAGACAAGGGCCAACAATAGCTACACACTGAATATACAATTACTACTGAAGTACGACCCAATATAGTTATTGAACTATATTCATGTAATGATTAGTTAACCCTGATGTCCGGGGCTGGGACATTATAACTGAGGTTCCCAAGGCATCACAAGTGGTGGTAGCAATCTGGACAAAAAGATAAAGTCATGTTGAGATGTGTGTGCAGGTATATATGCATCCCATTCAAAGGAACGCTGTTCATTGTAGTTTTTACAATTACTTAAAAAACACGGTAAAACATTTTATGAGTACATAATTCTTGAAAAGAATAATGCATCTAAAAAAAATAAAAAATACCTGCGGTAGAAGCTGCAGTCCTGCAGATGTTCTCCTCTATGCTCTGATGATTCTTGTCGCTGATTGGCTGCTTCAATCAGTGGCAGGAAAGTGCTCCAATTGAAATCAATGCATGGGGGGTCTGAAGCCAGTGCGGAAGCTGACTGGAAGTAAGCGCAAGGAGAAGTGCTTGCTTGGACTCATATCCAGAGTGAAAATAGCTGGAGAATGAGGGGGCAAAACGGACAAGAGGATGCTGCAGAATCCCCCATGCACCCCCAGACAGCTATCATATGCATTAAAGTGCATTTTATGGTTGGAGTGTCCACCAAGTACAAAATGAAATAATATACTTATATTTTCATGAAGACACTAACTAATTTCTGCGTGTGGCATTATGCTGCGTCTAGACACTGGCATTATATAAAAATACAAAATGCCTAATTTTCCTAATTAACTCAGAGAGGGAGAATTCTTTGGCATTAATTGTGTCTTACAAATTTTGTGCAAATGATATGTAAAATGGGAATGCCTGCCAGTCCACCAGTCACTCTGTAAGATCTTCTCAAGCTGTTTCTTGAAAATATGAAGTGGAGCTGCCAAAGCTGGCACGACGTGATGCCCAATTCCCTCCCTGGCTGTGCAAACACAGAAAGACTGCAGATTAACCAGCCGAAGGCTGCACAAGACGAGCTTTGCATGTAGTATCGTGGTCTTTGGCGGGACTATATAGAACAGCAATCAATTGGCTCTTTACCAAAAGTTACCAGGAATGCCAATTCCAAAAATTACCAGGAACATCATTTCCTAAAAGAACCAGGAACACCAATTCCTTATCCTAGATATATTTAGAGCAGCTGTTGGCAAAGAATGTGGTCCCACCAACATTCATTCATTCGCAAAGGAATGTGCACAATGTGTTAATGAGTTACACAAAGCTGAACAATCTCAACTAATTAGGTGTCAGCATGAAATATGTATACAGGTTCCAGCCATTTGCTCTTCTTTTCCTTACAAAGCCTTTGAGATACTCTGATCTTTAAAATCCTACCTGGGCTTACACTCTATATGTATTTTGCGTGTGTAAGGCGATAACAACAGATCCAATAAGCTTTGCCTTTCAAGCGTATCTTTCAAGGATATGTTTGCTTTCTCTGTAGTTTGGGGTAGCCGTATTAGTCGAGTGTATAAGAATGCAAAAAAACAGAATGTTGCAGAATCTTGTAATACCTTTTTTATTGGACTAACAGTATTTAAAATAATAGATGAGCTTTCGGGAGTCCTCCCTTTATCAAGTCAAAAGCATTTCTGACCAAGCAAGTGAAAAACACAGTTTAAAACTGACCAGTACATGTTCTGATACAGGGTTAAAACAGGGGTTAAAACAACACGGTAGAGAATTTGCAGACAAAAAACTAAGAGGGTCGCAAATAGTAAATAGTGGCATATACTGCACAGATAAGGCTAGGGGGGGAGCAGGGGTAAACGTGTACCCCAGGGGTAAGCTTGATTGGTTTTCACTTGCTTGGTCAGAAATGCTTTTGACTTGATAAAGGGAGGACTCCCGAAAGCTCGTCTATTATTTTAAATACTGTTAGTCCAATAAAAAAGGTATTACAAGATTCTGCAACATTCTGTTTTTTTGCATTCTTTGCTTTCTCTGAAACATACACATTGTAGTGTTCTCTTTGTTGTTTAATTGTAAAGCACTATACAGTATTGCGCGTCTTGTAAGTAATTTTGTGCGTCTCTGCTTTCTCCTTTCACCCACCTGAATGTAACTGAGCTTCGGTTTTGGCACATGAGTCTGATATTAAAAAGACAGCTTTGCCACAGGCTACCTGCACTGCCCAAGTCTGAAGGACATACATCTAATATTTGAGATGTATTATCATTTGCTTCTGCTGCTAAGCATTTTTTTCCGGCGGTAACCAGAGCTACATTGCTTTCCATTTACTGTGCTGTTGACTATTAAGCTGTTAGGAGCGTAGTACAGGTCTTTGGAATCACACAGAACGTAAATAAGTGTGAGGCAGAGGAGCAGAAGAAGGACAAACCAGACTAGAAAATGAGGACTGCAATAAAACTGAAAAAATATGAATGGTGTAAAAAACCCCAAAACAGGAACATGCAGTACTGGCAGCCATTTATTTCGAGTAAGATGGTAAACAGAGATATGAAATGCAGAATGGTAAAATATAAATTGCCATGTCAGTGCAAATCGAGCTGGATTTCCAAAGGGGGAAATATTATTATTACAATTAAAAGCATCAAAGTGGAGCAATGCACAGGATCATCGTGTTTGCATTAGAATTGCACTTTATGCACAATCCTAAACCTTTTATTTTTGCATATGGTGTGTTACGTGGTAATCTGATGAAATGCCACTGCTGCTTGGTCCTGTGTTACTGGTTTCGATTCAGAATTACTCTTTCGGGGTAACCTACAGGACCTAAAGACTTAAATACCAGCACTTAAATTACATATCCACTCACTCATCATCTCAGGAAAATATACATTACATATAACATTTGTCTTTCTGCTCCCGAATCAATTTTGGAATGTTCTACTTTAGTCTAATATGAACAGCTAAATTGTTAAATCTTCTTAAAGATTGGTCAACCCTAAGGAATTAAAGGGCTGTGTGCAGCCAAGCAGCTGGGTATCAATATTTTAGCCAGATAGACAGACTCACTAAATATACAATGAGTCTGTCCCACTTTCCAGATTTTAATAAGTCATGAATTAAAATGTGCCATTTAAAAGGTTTCCTAAAATCACTTTACTGTAAAATTTGTTTTTAATGTGTGCTATAAAGTTTTTATTTTCGGAAAGGAAAATTACAGGAAATGTACAGTGTCAGTTTTGAACAACACTGCTAAAAGGATCTAAATCATGTACTATTAAAAAAAAATAAAAATGAAAATGGGTATATAAAAAAAATGACTAAAGAACAAAGTAAGAATGTGGAGTACAACTGTGCTAACTGGTTGTTACACAGTATCCAGGGCAACCGGTGCAGTAATTAATAAAAGAAAATCTCTTAAGATGGCTTTTAAGGGACATCATAGGACAAACGTTTGGGTGATCAAATATTAGTTTTGCACAAGACTGCCAACGCTTTCCTCTTCTGCTTAAAGGGACACTCCAGCCATTAAATGCACTTACTATATACTGGGTGGTCCCTTTAAATTCACATGATGTCCCACTTGCAAAGGCAAAGGGGGGTTCTGCAGAATTGCCAATCCAATTCTACACTGAACTTATTTATTTTTTTGGCTAAAAGCATTTTGGCTTACTAGATTAGCCAAATAGCTCATATGTGCCTTTAATGTCTGAGCAGTTGTTTTGCATTAGTATGCAGGGATCTACATTCTACAGCTAATGGGACCATTAGCTTCATTATTCTCTTCCGATATGGCTCTGTTTTCCCTGGTCACTTTGCTCTTTCTCCCTTCTTGTCCTCTTTTATCGAAAACACAGAAAATAGTGCAGTTCAAAAGGCGGTGGTTTGCAGAGCGGAGAATACTTTTGCTCTTTTTAAATGCCCTTTGCCATTATTAATATATACGGTGCCTCAGGGTTCTCACTGGATTTTGCTTTATATTGCTAAATGTATAAAGATACTAACCCTTTTGCTGAGGGAAGGAGGAAACCATGTATACAGCAAGGTAATGTTGCAGCTCTCTGTATAGGTTTAAGACTTGACATATGGGTTGATCATGCTCATCTTTTCACATTTCTTTCAATAAATACCCTAAAAGCACTGCACCTTCAGATTGTACGTTATTTATGACTACTGGGCCTTGGGGGTCATCTTGAATTTAATAATACAAATTAACACAAATACCATAATACATTGAAATGAAGTCTTTACACTCATCCACAGTTCATTGTTTATGAACCACACATACATATGCACGAAGTCAGAGTAATGATGTCACTTACAGTGATTATGATCCAACAGCACTAAACATCTTGCAGAAGAACCTTGAAGAAGCAATCTTGGTGCCGAAAATACTGAGCCATGGGCAGGGATTTCTCTGGGATTTATTACAGTTTATCTACAAAGCTACATGATACCAGTTTTATGTTTTTTAGCTACTATAACGTGTCTTATCATATTAACTTCAGAGCTGGTGTTGGTCACAAATATATTTTTTAATCAATACAGCGGGTTCAATTTGTGCAGTAAATTAAATTAAAATCATATGCACTTTAATGCATACGAAATCTGCATTCTTCCTTTAAAATGTTTGAGGTGTCGCTCTTTCAAATACATGCATCTCCCCCTTTCCCGTCTCCTAGCTAGTTTGCATACATGAGCTGTGTGCTTACCTAACTCTGCAGAGGGAAAGCACTGCCATTCATTTCAATGGATGTGCTTTGGACTGGCTGCTTTAGAGGACATACAGTATATCATAGCAACTCACAGCTTATAATGGTAAAAAACAAACAAATCTTTCTATACATTAAGATAGTAAATAGGAGTGATTCTACTGTTTACTGCAGGCAGTAATGAGTCGGATAAGGAGTCAGGGTGTTTGTCTAGTACGTTGGGCAAAGGTTACAGAGAACACATGGACTTAATATGCAGCTGCTAAATTATATTACACAGAAACAAGAACTGTTTAAAAAAATGTGGCCTAACATCTAAGTTTGAAGGGACACTCCAGTCATCATATGCACTTTTTATTCTGCTCAATGTGCAGGAGAAGTGTTTGGCCAAGCACATCTCACTGCATGTCATACACTCCAGTGCTGGCTTGGCAAATGCGACAGGGGGAGTCTGATTGGCTGCTTCAAATGTCAGACCACAGATGAGGAGTGCAACTTCAGGTAAATGTGCTTTTCTTTTTGTGTGCTTTTAAAAATGTCATATTAAAGTAATCACCTAGTACTGATACCTGGGACCTCTCTGGGTTTGCCCGGAGATTGCCGGGTGCAGCACCGCTTCTCCGGTTCAAGACCCAAATCTTCCGGGTGGCGGGAACGGGGTCTTGGCATGCCGCGCTCCACGCCTATTTTCCATTTAAAGGGGGGGGTTCCCACTGACATCAGCGGGAACGCCCCTGTCAACGGGACTGCCCACTGATGTCAGGGAAACGCCCACTGTCGTCAGGGGGAACTCCCACCAACCGACATCAGTGGGCAGTCCTGGTCGCGTCCCGCAAGGGAAGGCTCCGGGTAGCCGGAGCCCAGAAGTTCCCAGGTATGCTAGTACTTTAATATGAATTCTTCCTTAGAGGGGTGTCTGAAGAATGGCCCTTTAACACAAAAAAAGGTACCAAATGTTCAGAGTGTATATGTATTAAGTCCTATTGATAGCTATACAAAACATAGACAATAAATAAATATTGAATTGAATACTATCAAACATGCAAAAATTGTGCAGACATATACCAACAGTTTCAGGCATAATGAATACAAACGGACCTGGAAATATTAATCACTAAACCTACCATATGCACATTAAAACGAAAATGAGCTTGGAGAGCAAATTACTAGCTATGTAGTGTAGCTGCAATGTAACACACTAAGTACTTGTTTGGTTTCTGCTTCAAATAGACATACATCTTTTGTTCATTCGTGCATTTCTTAGCTGTTTTATTTTCTCCCATGTTCCCTGAAACAATAACCATATTATTAACGGGAAAAAAAAACCTTTTTCCAAGCGTTTCAAATGAGCTATAAGGCATCTAGATGGTGTTGCTGGTTGCAAACAAGATTAGGAGAGAAAAAAAAAACATGGATTACAAAATTTTTTATGTACTTCAGTATTTGCATGGTTACATAATAAGTCAGATGCAGGCGATATAAAGAATTGCTAACATGAAGCTTGCTTTTCCCTAACTTGAAAGTCCACGAGGAAAACATTTGAAGATAGGGACTGGGGACATGGCACAATTTTGATATTGTAACTGTCCTGGCATCTCAAGTAAAACCTCATCAAGTCTGATGGTTTTCAGGCTATCCTGGTTTCTTGCATGTATGAGATTAGTGGTAAACTAGAGGAAAGGGGGCAGAGGATGGAACATTTGGAAGAGAAATACACCAATCCTATTTATCCATGTGGACGGGGGGGTGGGTAAATAAGATTAGTACATTCACTAAGGAAGAAATATCCAGGCGACTTTCAGCTTCATTAGGATTTTGAAAATCAAGGCAATTTGTAAGCAGGTGTAACCTGCCCTTCACAACACATTGTTCAAAAGGTAGGGTAAAGTTCAATTAAGGACGTAGGCAATCTTACAATTGACATTCCAAGCAGTTTTGGCATTTTCTGTATGTCTTTACTCAAACGCCAATTTCTTGGTTTCTCCCTATTTCTCTCATTTAGTGTTCCCCCAACCCCTCAACCAGCACGTTTATTTTAAACCATACCCTATATAAACACACCACATTTACTTGAGCTTGCAAATACATTACATGCAAATGAATTTCAACTATCTTTGACACATTATTTTTGTTGCAAGCTGGAATTTTTTAAGATATATGTCTTTACGATGCTCAGACGGCAAAGCATCCTGCAAATGTATGTTTCCGAAACATCCTTATTTTACCCCTCCCACACACACACATTCATGGTTTTCTTTTAATTTTAGTGGGAGGGACACAAGGTGTTTGGATATGTATTTTTACATGGTTTAGTATTTTTTTTTTATTATTTATTTTTGACTAGAGAATACTTGAAGGCCATTTAAGACCTCAGCTGTGTCTCTTGGAACTGGATGGCACCCCTCATAATGTCATGGTGACATCACTGGGGTCTGTATTATTTAATTCATTTTAACTCTTTATAATAACTATTATAACTGTTTCTCCCTCATTTCACTTTGATTATCACTGCTGGTGGTCACAGAGCGACCTGTAAGCAGGGCTTCATTGCTGGTCCCAGTAGGCCCTAGACAAAACCATACAACATACTATTAAGTCCTTTGCCACCTAGGACTTGTTTTCAAAGTACATCCTAAGGGTCAGGAACAGGCTAAACTCTCAGAAATATTCAAAGCACTAGGCTTCTAAATATTAAACACACTTTTTGTTGGAATAACACCAACACAGTGTTTTGTATAACTAAAAACTATAATCAGGGCATTTTATTCCTGTGTAGCTGTTAAAGAAATCGACTTTTAAGCTACCTGCTTCTTGAGATTTCATCTTGTAGCAATACAGCTACAACACTTCCTCTTTTTAAAGTTATCCTTCTCCTCACGGTAACCCTCCAAAGGCTGCATGAACCACAGAGGACACCAAAGAGGAGATTTAAAAAGTGGAAACTTAAAAAGTGGTCTAATAACTAAATGAAGAGGCATAATCACACGAAACAAGAAGTTAACATAACACCATGACAGGCCAACTTCCACAAGAAACTCAACAGCATTGGCCCTTTATAATTAATTCGGAGACATGAGAGATGAAACCTTCAAGAAGCCAAAGTCCGCCATAACTGGTACCATGTAAATATACAGTCATCCTAATTCAAAAGACATTTAGATAAAAAAAAAAAATATTGCCAACAACGCGTGGGCAACCGTTGAGAGGATATTCTGCCCGTCACAGTGAGATTCGATTTTATTGCTATGGACTGAGCTGGCACTTTCTTTATTGTCAACACATGTGGCCTTGTGTATCCAGCACACCAGATTTGCCATGCAAGGTGAAAGACCACCACACATGTGCCAGCTTTGCCAAATGGCAAGTCCAGGCCTGAGGACTATGCCTACTAATAAACCATTTCAGAATGTAAAATGAGCATGCAGCAAAGATGTTTCCACAAATGAGGGTATAGCTTTGTAATTGGTTTTAATAATGTATTGATTCATATAGTTTCTATTCCTCAGCACTGTAATCATATTGTAATCTACTCAGAAAAACTAAAAAAAATATTTCATTAGCAATAAAAAATGAAAATAATTAAAGGTCCATAACTGGCATGTCTCATCTCTATATGTAATTAATTTTTAACCTAGTTAACCCTGCAGAAAGAATGGGTGCTATGTATTTTAACAGTTAAATTCTAGTATCTCTAGAAAACATTTCCATATTATAAGAAAGGCGAGGAAAAATCACAACAGCAGAACTGTTAAAGAAACAAAACAAAAACAAGCTAACAATATTTTCAATGTGCAATTCTGGGTAAAGAGTATAGGCACAGGCCTGATGCACAACAGCGCCAAAACATTTTGGACTTGCTTGAGAACTGTCAGCTTCACGCTTCTTATTTTCAATTACAAATGTACAAATCATATGCAGAAATTAACATTCAGGGTATTTGTCTCCAGCAATTGAGAGTTTTATTTAAGAACAGATGTTTGGACTCTGTCCAAGCCAATGCATGCCGAAAAAGCTAAAGCACAAAACAGCAGGACGACTCTCGCTAATAAATCTTTCTCATTGTTTTCTATATTTTTAGTGTGATAAATACCTGGCAAAACACAAGGCTGTATTTCCACAGCCTGGAAGCCGGGCTATTCTTTATTTGTATTTCCAACGTTGACTATTAAACGTTGCAATTATGGATGAAAGGTCGTTTCAGTGCAGCGATGTGTGTTTATTGAAAATATGTTTAACCACTGGACCCAGGAGGTCGGAAGATGGCGATGACAGATTCCAATACATCATTGTTGTCCAGGTGTTTCACATTCCTTAGGATTATTAAGGAGTTTTCCTCTAGCCCCTGAAATCAGGTATACGATGCCACGGGGGTCTTAGATATGGCATCAGACTAAGGCTCCTCACACATGCATAATAATATAAAATCGGTAATACAGGGCAACAGGTTGTATCTATAAGCCTGAACGAAAACTATGGCTTGTTACAATTTTGTCATTTGTGTTTGAGCAGAGATTTAATCAGTGATATAACAGTGGGGAAAAGTACTCATTAGGATGACCAGATACAATAAAATCAGATATCATAGGAGTAGAATATGAAAGTATTATCTACAGGCTCTGTGACTATGAGAATCTGTCCATCTTATCCTGTGATTGCTGTAAAGATCCCGAGACTATGGATAAACCCCAGGTTTTTACAGGTAAAGATAATGTGCATACGTTTGAAGGCATACCTAGCATGTAAGTAAAGCTTCAACATTTTGAGCTGAGCAATTCAACTGGTAGCCAAGGTCCCTTAAAGAACTACACAGCCTTTATAATGTTACAGCAAAGGAGGGTTCAATAAGAAAATGCAACCTTTGTTAAAAAATATATATAGGCTACTACATAACAAGTCTTAAGCTGCACACATATTAACAAATTCATGAAAAATTAAACACAGGCATCTTGGACAGACTGGATGTTTGAAGAAGTTATGTTCTCTTAAGTTCGAAAATTTTTAGTTCCTACATCTAAATCTATCTTTCTATCTATGTCAACATTCAATAGTTCACATTGAAACTATAATGATTTTATGCCTCTTTTCATGCACAATGTGTCTTAAATGCAGTATCAGGATAAATATGGATGCTATAGGCAGTTTCACAATATGTAGTATGCTTGTATAACGATGTAAAAAGGAAGAATTCATTTGCCAGAAATAAATATGAAGCTGAAATGGTATGCAGACTGGTTTCAACGCTAATTGCACTGCTAACTGATAAAAATGGAAACTATTTTCCAACTGGAAAGGCCAAAATTATTTTTTCTTGATTGTGTGAGAAACACAAAAGTATAGTCAGAGGAGCATGCATATATTTCCATGTTCTGATCATGTTTGCTCTGTAAGAGAAAATTAGCAATTTCCCTAGGGTAAGAAAAAAAAAATTAAAGACACTAGCTATTGAAAGTGTTTCGTGCCGTGAATGCAATTACTTCAGTTCAGTATATATGCTGAGGCATAACAATCACCAAAAAACCGCAAGAAATCAGGGCATACCCAGTGAATACCATTCAAAAAACTACTAAAGCATAAATTTGGGGGACCTCATCACACTATATGGCCATACATTGCTTAGCCTGTCACTATTTCAAAGTTAAAATGCAGTGCAGTTCCATTGATTCAGCTCCTTAGTAAGCAAGGTAAAATTTGATAGGACTCACCAAACTTGGGTTCCTTTGACGTAGTGGTGGGCTAAGCAATACATGACCATAGTGTGACGCGAGCCCCCAATATT
The DNA here is from genome assembly GCA_029215755.1 of Spea hammondii. Taxonomy (NCBI): domain Eukaryota; kingdom Metazoa; phylum Chordata; class Amphibia; order Anura; family Pelobatidae; genus Spea; species Spea hammondii. The sequence goes on along the minus strand of JARDYJ010000003.1, from coordinate 71,015,939 downwards.
TATTTCTTGCTCTGCTTTGTACACGTAGTGGCCATTATTATTTTACCTGCAACCCAAGAGCATATCCTTTTATGCTCTTTAGGGCATGCTGCCCTTTCTGCTGTAGGCCAGCTGTGTCCACACAATACTATAGAAAGGCTTGCACACTCTATGGATGTTTGTGTTGTCGCTCATTGGAAGGCAACCAGGAGTTTTGTATGAAAAACTAACAACAAAATTTATGACAGAACAATGCAAGCAAGGGCAAAGGTAATATGACCAAACTGATAAAGTACTATCTCCAATACAAGATATGCCTACCATAAATGGGTGAAAAACTATGGTCTATAAAGCTTACATTCGTAACTATATAAAATTAGTAGTAGTAGTCAGCGATGCTGGAATACAATATGTTCTTGCATGTGAATAACTGGAACAAGTACATGCTGAGTCAATTAAAAATGAGATGAGTGTCAGTAGACGCACATTTTATAAACACAATATGCAATCAGGTCTGACGGACTACAAATAAGAGCTAGAACCCAGTCAGGGTAAAATAGGATGTCCCACACAAATTGATTATTTAGATTAATGGGAAGATGGACGCTTTTACACCATCAGATCTAAAACATGTTCACTCAAAGGGAATAGCAGCCCTTGAAATGTATCACAAATATCCATGGTGGAAACAGTATTTCTGAATTTAAGACAGGGTGAGTGGCAGAATATGTTGGCTTTCTCATCAGATATACATCAAAGAAAACAGGCACAGGCAAATACATACATTTTATATATTATGTCAATTTCAAATACATTATAAAATATGTATAGCTTGTAGAACACAGCCCTTATCCTGAGTGCCTCTGATGATTGTTATACATGGTGATGGTGTCACCTACTCATCATATTAAGCATCATGGAAATATTATTGACCTTTGCGTTATACATTATGAGCCATTTTCATCGATACAAAATCAGAGCAATCATGGTATACAGCGTTACATTTGAAGCAAATGCAACAGAAACCAACTGAATGGGGTTATACGTTCTAAAAGATGCTAATTGTAGAATAGCTCCAAATTCTATAAAAAAAATGTGTGACCTATACATACAGAGCTAAAACTAATAGCCTAACTTAATACCTTTGTATGATGTCTTTATGCATAGCTATCTGGCACATTCTCCCACTATTTGCATTCACATGCTGATGAAGTTGATCCTCAATGCAGATGGGAAAATAAATGCAGAAATGTGTGGAGACGGTAAAAATTAATTTCTGATAAATAAGTAATTTTGCAGCAATATGACTGTATGAAAAAGGAAAAAAACCCTTGCAGAAGAGATAAGAAAATACATTGAATCTTTAATCCGACTTGAGATATAAGTGGCACTAAGTAGGCCATAAAGCCCCATGTTAATTATAACATCTCAAAGAAAATACATCCAACTTACCAACAGCACATCTCAGAAGGCATATTGACGCTTACTGAATATTAACAATTTATCAGCTTAGTGCATGCTGAAAGTTAATTTTTTATAGGAACTGTACCTTTTGTCCCCTTTCAACACGTTTTGACAGCTAGACGTTGCAAGTGCAAGGATAAACGCCAGAAGGGGGTTCGCTTATTCTTACCTGCTTTTCAGCTTGGCCGTAATCAGATCCTTGGTTTGGCAAAAAATATGAAATGTGGCCATTGTTTTTTGCGAGTTCTCTCAAGGCCATCGCCGTCCTCACAGTGGAATTTCTGGCATGAACGAAAACCATCACCTTCACGTGAAAGAAGAAAATAAAGATATTAGAAGAATAAAATGAACGAACATGCCGTGTATTCATTTATAAGCTTGTCATGTGTAATGGCTCTGCACTGTGCCCCTAACAGGTTGTTTATCAAGCTTTTGAGCTATGCCCGCAATTAGAAGAACTGCAGGGGAAAAAAGAAATACACTCGATGTTTTCAAGTGACAGACATTCCAAACATCAAACACCCTAGGTGACAAATAAAATGCTTTGTACCTTGGAAGATTTGAACATTCTTAATGCTTTTGCATTATTTAACTTGGTTTCATATTACTCATAAAAGGGAGATAACAAGGAAAAGTTTTGTGCTGTGTCGTTTGAAAGTAACAAAAAATATATATTCATTTATTTAATATCACCCAAATAAAGACTGATGTAAAAAATGAAAGAGTTAAACGACAATAAGCCAAACTGAATTCAAATCTTTAACTCCTTCAGTCCCGGGGGTTTTTGGTACGTTAAGTCCCGGAGCAATTTTGCCTTTTTTTTGTTGCCATTTATCAGTTCACTCATTATTCCCCTTTCCTGTAAGCAGTATAGAAATGCAAACAATATATTGTTGTTTGTTTTTTTTTCAAGGAGAGATAGATAGAGCTTTCTTTTGATACCGGAGGTAAATGATTATCTGAAAATCTAGAACGAGTAACCTAGTAAAAACAAGTGAAAAATATGTAAAAAAAAACAAAAAAAAACCCCCACACCTTTTCAGATATTTCCCCCCCTGAATCCCAACAGTATTAGTGAAATTGACAGAAAATACCCTTTAAAATTCAGGTGTCCTGAAATACCTAATTTATATAGAATTTCCAGACATTCCAAGTAGTTATAGGGAACATATTATAAAGGTCTACATTACGTTTTCAAAAGTGTTACATTTTTATATTTTGTATGCTGGCATAGGAACAATAACTTTGAACAAAGAAGCCAAAAAAACACATACAAAAACATCAACAGCTTCTATATTATAGAAATGCTCAATAAGGGTAGTTTTTGTGGTTTTGTGAACATTACAGGTCACAAGATGTAACATGTTGGTATACTGGATCAGGGTGTCTTGCTAGGCCTACAGTATTTATGAAGCAGCTTAGTCGTCACCCAGGATAACATGTTTCCATAAAAGTGTATTATATATATATCTCAATATATATAGATATCTCTATATCTCTATATATATATCTCTATATATATATCTATATATTTACTCACAAAGTCCATTGCACACCATTCCAGGTTTCCCAAGCCTGGTGCTAGTAACTAGCAGTTTCCATATAAAGCACTTTCAAGAGATGGTCAGCACTCCAGGTCTTTAAATTAACAATATTTCTTTATTCAAACAAAGTCAATGTTTCAGTCATTCCTGACTTTCCTACTCTGGTTGACTGCTTTATATATATATATATATATATATATATATATATATATATATATATATATATATATATATATATATATAGCAGTCAACCAGAGTATTTTCTGGAGGAGACTATATATCAAATACATTAGGGTCATAAGAGTTCAGAATCAAATGCCTTGGTGGTTGCCATGGTCTTCTTAGATGAAATGTATCATAAATGTAACAATACATACATTAGGCCAGGGATGGAAATTTTTCTTCTGGGAGTCAAGCACGACTAAACACCCGGCAAAAACTCATTTGGTCACAAGTCCTATCCAACACAAATTGCTCGATACAGACTAAGCTGCCGTGCCTGATACACAGGAGATTTGACAGGACTACCGACCACCAGAATACTGTTGGAAGCTATACTGCATGTAAATTCAAACATCTCATCTAAGATTTCTTTCAGACAGAGTCTCTTTACCAAAATTTGGCCAATTGTGCAGTCAATAGTACTAATTTTACTAGTACATTGTATAGTGGTGGTTTCCAAGACAGGCCAAGAAGTGTCCTGAAAATAACTTTTTCAGTTATCGTAAAATTTAAGCCGTGTGCAGCTCAAATCGCTATTGGGGAAAAACACTTTCAAAGTAAGGTTTGTTTTAATGATGTAAACAATGGTTTCATTTGCTGTGTAGTTTGGTTTAATGAGGTGTAAAAAATAAGAGTTTTAGCTTTGTGCATCAAGTTTTTTTTGGACTGTTTTGGATTCTTATTCTGTAAGCTCAGTGAGTAGAATTATGCATCATTATGCTCTTAGATCTACAGAAACTGCTCTACTTGAATTCCATTAAAAGGGGGGAGGGGTACATCGTGAAACAGTTATATAAAAGCTAATATTACCCAGCAATAAGAAATCATTGGTTAGACACTAGGAGGTTTAAAGCAACAGACCATCCTAATTACTGTAAAAGGAATGGATGTTCTTAACCTATCACATGAAATGTACACCTCTTTGTACTCTTTTAGTTAGATTTGTTAAATTAATTTAAATGCTGGAATGCAACCCACAACAACTGAAATACTTAATAGATCTCATGTTTTGGGGAGATGTGAGAGGCAGAGAAAGAAAAAAGGAGAGACAGAGAACAACCAGGAAATGGGAAAAACAAATGGGAGAGAAAACAGAGAATACACATCCAACTTTATTTATGTGAACAATATCATGCAACTCAATTTATTGGGCTGGGGTAGAGGTTTCTTGAAGCCAGGACTGTGACCAGTGAGTGAATACCTTTTCCCTGCATTATAGCATCATAATGTCAGTGACACCACAGCCACAGCCACAGCCACAGCCACAGCCTGGGTACCAAAGCTGCAGTCAATTAGCTCTCTAGTGCATTTGTGTGCTGAATGTGAAGATGGAGAAATATATCTGCTGCTTCATGTTACTTTTTTTTGGTCTTTTCATGACCATCACAGGTAAAGACAGAGGTATGTGCACTATTTATATCATTGTACATTATAAACCCATAGACCAGGGAGATCATTATAGAACCTTTTTTGTTAGTTTGGGGTTTTTTTTTGATTAAATGGGGGGAAAAAAACCTATATGATAATAAATGGCTTCGTATGGTCACTAGCCTTGAACAAAGGCTTGATCAGTCATATTTTCAAAATCAATGCCAAGATTTTACAATTTCTGCCAGGGTATGCAAACTTTTGAGCACAGCTGTATCTAGAAAATCTTCTTTTAGTCTTGCTTTCATTTGGCCCTCGAAGCCAGTGACTGAATGTTTTCAAATAAGTATAGGAGTAAGCAATAATAAATTCAACAACTGTTTTACAAAGAAGTCCCAGGAACAGATATTAAACAAACCCTTTACAATAACGTATAGAACCCGGATTGATTTGATTCAGAATCCATTAAGATGACAAATATTATTTGTAAAGTCTTATGTGTCTATGACAATTCTCTTTATTGCATATTCAAAATGAGTTATCGCCTGTAAAGGAGAATTCTCAGACAAAAAGTGAAGGTAAGCAACCAGATATACAACCTTAAAGTGCAGGAATAGAGCAAATACACCACCAAGAAACAACATTACAGGACATTTACACTACTGAGCCCATCCTGGGTGCTTTGAATTCACTCTGACCATTCCCTTTACTCCTATACATTATTGGGTTCATTTCAACTGCACATATTTTGTAGGAATGTTGTATGTAACTGTGGGATTTTAAAGGCAGGATATCATCAGCATTGCATGCCATTACTGGGATTCTGCAATACAATTAATTGTAGCGTGTTAATATTATGATCTAAAATATTAAATAAGTGAAGACTGATTAGTCAATTAGTGTAAACTATTGGCCACCATTGTAACATATGAAATCCATGAAACTCAGGGAAACATTTATATCCCTAAATTCCTATGCAACCCTTTGTCTCTCTTTTTATCTTTAGACACGTCTGAAAAACTGAATGTGCGAGATGAGAAGACAGTTAAGGAGATCGAAGAAAGGCTCACCAGTTGGGAAGGTAGGTTTCTCTTGATCATACATTTAATCTGTTAATAAAGTTAATGTCATGCATATACTATAACCTGGTTTGGCCTAGCATGGCTAGATTACAGCCAGCCAAGTATTTCTCTCAGTTACCATCTCAGTTCTGGCAAACGTCTGTACTGACACTCACAAGGACTTTGTGTTAGTAGAAGGAATTTCTTACGTTATGGATACTGCACACAAAATTATCTACTTTCAATTCCTATGGTTTACATATGCACCATCCTTTACACCAGTGTGTACAGCATATCCGTGATATTACACACACATACATCCTTTTTCTACGTAATGAACGATAGGCTACATTGAGGTGACCTGATTTATTTTTTGTTTGGAAAATCTTATCTTTCTCAACTCAATATATTCCTCGGCAAAGTATTTATATATATATATTTTTTTTTAAATATTTCTACTATAAGTAAACTTTTGTATGGTTTCTGTAGGTCATAAGCGACAAACTCCCATCCACCCAACAACTAACAGAGCACCGTTTCAGAGATTCCGGAAAGGTAATGTTGTTTTCTATATTCCAGTTAAAGAATATGAAAGTGGGTGAGTTCACACAACTATACCATAACCTACAATATCTAATAGGAAAAAACCAGAACAGCTTTTCTTTAAATGTTTGTTTTTTATTTTTTACTTTCCACAGCTTTCTACCAACCACCACCTTCTCCAATGGCCAAAAAAGAAACACAACAAGGTATGTGAAAGGATCATTATTGAAAGTTCATGCTCTGTAAAGTTTAAGAACTCGTTCACCCATTGCTGTCAACAGATACCCATCTACTCTTACTCTGCAAATATGTGTGTATGTGTGTGTATATATATATATATATATATATTTGAAACAGGAAAGTATCAGTAACTATATACATACACAAATACATAATTACAGATAATAGATGTTTGTCTGTTGTCTGTGTATCCAGGAAACATTTATGGAAAGCCATATTTATAACTGTTTCAACTTTTTTTAGTGTATTTTCTAATAACTGACGTTAAACTATTCCTTTATTTGTTTGGTTTTTTTTTTTAGACACCCTGGAGGAATATTTTAAAGATGCAGAAGTAGAAAACCTGTTAAACACTGGAAGCATCTGTTTTGTTATAATTTTCTGCTTCATCATTGGCACATGCTTCATTGTCCGTGTGAAACTGTGGCCGGAATATTTTAGAAGGAAATTGTAAGTATTGCTTTTATTACTCATTTGTCTTTTAATTAATTTCTTCTTCTAAACATTTTATTTTGTCATGTTACAGGACACCAAAAAGCGAGAACACGGAAGGAAGCGGAGGTAACCCGTTTACTCACATTACATAAAACAAATACGATGCAAAAATATGCAGAACTCCTTAGATTTTCAGTGGCTTAGGCACTAAATGCATTGCAGTTGTTAATCCTAGTATAATTTGTTATAACTATACATAACGCTTTTTTTTTTTGTTTTGTTTTTAGTTTAAATTGAAGACCTGGAAACTGTCTCAAGGACTTGAAAGAATAACACCTTCTATTGTGATTTCATTTGTATTTCTTGTATTAATAAATAGCGTCATTCATTAATTTCTTAATAGGTTTCATTCACGGGAAAAGGATAGGGATGTAAATTGTGTACATGAAGATAGAATAGGGAGGCCGAAAAACACACAGAAAAGAGGGTTTGAGACAGAGGTGCTGGGGATTCTGTGGTCTGTCCAAGGTGCCAATTGGATTTGGTGGTGGGAAAACCACTTGTTCTCTATGCCTACCAACGGCATCACATTTATTGGGAGAGACCAAGCTTCAAGTTATGAAAATCTGGCTGCCAAGCAGTCTAGGCATAGCAAGGCCTCCTTTGTCTTTAGGGAGAGTTAATGTTTCTCTATTGATTTTTTGTTTCCTCTATATAAATTTGAACATTTGTGTCTGCATGTCATCTATATCTTTTTTGTGTATTGAGATGGGGACTGTGCGGAAGAGGTACAGCAGACAAGACAAGGTGTTCATTTTCAGAGCATACATGCACCCAAGCTATGATATTGGGTAGTTGGCCTACTCTTGTAACTTTTTCAGAACTAGTTGGTGATATTAGTTCCTAGATATTATATTGTGTTTGCCCTTCACCGAAATGCAATCTATGTTGTATCATATCTATTTTGCTAGATTTATGTATAACGCCTAACATTTAGCTGTGTTTATTTTATATCCCAAAATCTTGGAGAACTCCCCAAATCTTGGAGTTGGTAAAGATTTAGTAGAGAAATAATCAGGTTTGTCAGGGTAAGCGGAATGTTATCTGTAAAGAGGCTTCATTTGTACTGTTGGGCATCTACCCTAACTTCAGTAATGTCCCAGAGTGACCTTATTGCTGTTGCCAGCGGCTTTAAATAAAGTGCGAAAAGTACTTGGCAAGTTCAACAAGATCAGCTGTGCGTCTGACACTGTCTGGTGCCTCTCTATGGGGGATAAACCCCACTTGATCAGCATGGACCAGTGAAGAGATCATCTGTCCTATTGTGACCGCTAGCACTTTAAAGTATAGCTTCATGTCTGCATTAATTAGGGATACTGGTTGATAACTCCCACATTTGACTGGATCTTATTCTTCCATGTGGACAACAATAATTTTGGCTCCCAACATCTCAGGAAGTGGAAGCACCCTTTCTTGGGAGGTGTTAAACAACTCTAGTAAGTGAAGGGGCTAATTCTGTTTTACTTTTATTTATAGTAGGGGGCCAGAAATACCATCGGGACCCAGCGCCTTGGCATTTTATAATGTTTTAATGAACGTAATGATTTCTTCTTCTGTGGAGTGAGAGAAAAGGACTTCACGGCTTAGGGACACTTGATTACTCATTTTTACAAATTTTTCTGATTATTCCCATCATAAAGTTTGAAAAAACTCAGCGGATGCTTTCTCCTGTGTTGTAATCCAAGAGATACTTGTGCTATCAATTATTTTAACTATGTTTTGTGTATGGCATCTTGGCTCAACAGAAGGTTAAGTTTCCCTCTAGCACATCCTTTAACAGGGTAACTTTTTGTTGGGCTTCTAGGGCAGATAGCATATCCGTCTGCTTTTGTATAGCTTCCTATCTCCTCCTTCTACGTCTTGCCACTATCTTGATAAATGATCCTCGGTTAAAGGCTTTGTGTGCCTGCAAAATTAAGGGTATCTCGGTGTCTTGTATTCTATTACGTTGGAAAAATGTATGTAAGTGTCTCTCAACATTCACCACTGTCATGTCTGCCAGAAAAAAAAAACTCATCCAATCTCCAGTTTGATCTTGATGCTCCTGGAGTAGCAATTGTGAGTTTGCACTCTACTGACCCATGGTCCAACCAAGATATGTAGTGCATTGTAGATGAGATTGAAGATCTGGCCAGAGCTGTAATGCAGAACAAAAAATAAATTCTGGACTAGGAGGTTTGAGAGTATAAAAAAGGATAATCTAAGGTTTTTTTGATTCATGCGTTTTCAGACATCTGTTAATGCTAAGGTCTTCACAACGTATTTTAAACATTTAGTGTTGTGAGGGATGGGTACTCTGCCTCCTACTATCAACAGGTGGTTACGGAGAGGAATCAGAAGATATGTGAGACGAGTGCAGAATTGTTCAGAGATACAAGAGTGTAGACGTTCAGGAAAGCCACTGGCCGCCTGCCCAAGGAAGGGACCCAGTCTGTCTGATTTAACTGATTGGCATGGGAATTCCAATGAGTTTCCAATGAAGATGCTAACCCTGTTCTTTTGGCTTTGGTGAGAGCCATATAAGTTTTAAACTAATGTTATCCCAAAAAGTAGGCATATTATGTGTCCTTAAGTGGGTTTCTTGTAGTTGTAAAATATGTCTTTTTGATGTATATTGAGGCCTCTCAATTGTGGGATATAATGTTAATATCATTATTGATAAAAATTGTGGGATACGGTTTAGGTTGGTGTTGGGAATCTTTACTTGCAGCCTTGTAATCCACCCTTTTATCATAATACCGTCAATCCAGTCCAACTGAGGTGATACTCTCGAGTCCCATTATCCTTAAGAAAAAGAGGGGGCAGGTAAAGTGGTAGAGAGCGAGGGGAGAAAAGTAAGGAGGGCAATAGAATATAACGCAAGAAACATGTGTAACTTGAGTCCTCTATAACAAAACTTTTCAAACTCCTCTGGAATCCGGGTTTTCTACTTACATCCTCCTTAAGCCTTTGACTCCCAGTGTTGCCACTGCGCTTAACCAATATTAGTGGAGGGCACTGTACCTGGGGCAACACCTAGAGATGTGTGGTAACTTTCCTGCAATGGACAGCTGAAGGACTGGATTAAGTGACAGTAAAGTTAAGCGCACAACATCATTAGCCCACTGAGGGCCAATTGATTGCGAGATGGACAGTCCCGACTTACATATGGCAGAGAGGTGCAGGAATAGCCCTAAAACTAAGGTAGCCAACATGCAGTAGTTACTGTCTGCTACTATCAATCAGCACATCATCTACATCAATCTGCCTAAGACCTTAGGACCTCTACATTGCCAGTGAAGTTAAAGGGTTATCAACCATGATACAAACTCACATGGTTCAGCTTAATTTTCTAGTTCCTGCCTATTTTCTTGGCTTTTAAAAACAGAGGAATTGCAACTGAGCACATCCCATAACACTTTCTATTAATTTCATTGTGTACAATTCGAGAAAAGGATGCAACAAACTACATACTAGGAAGAGATAGTTTTAAGCCTGTTCTACGTCCATGCTGCTCATTTAGCTCAATGTAAGAACAGTAGAAACAAGGCTAGGAGGTGAATGGGTAGGCGTTATTTTTTTACATCTGTCTACAACATTACACAAGTGTGTATATTTTTAACAAAGCTGAAGACCATTTGCAAGTCCTTTTTTTCTGTGGGGGCCACAGCCATGTTCTGGTAGCCATATTGGCAAATATTTTAGAAGACTACCTTGGTGACCTGAGGATATGTATAAAGGTTAATATATTACAACCTGATTAAGACATACATAAAAAGCATTTAAATATGTGCAACATTAAATCGATATCATATTACAATTCCGACTTGACATAAATTCCAAATACTAACAAATGCAAAATTGATAGTAATAATAAAAACACTAAAGTAGGAGTATTTTGAATTTGTTTTGTTTACTGACATATTTGTATAAGCACATTTGTATAGGATTTAATTTAGCTTTTACTCTGTTTAAAAAATAAAAATGGAATTTCAGTTGTTATCCACGATGTATTAAATTATGCAAATACATCCAGAAAATTAATTCTGAATAAAGAGCAGTTCTATGGCTGCAAGCTGTGTAATTAGATCTGTACTGTACAGTTCAAAGCCAAGCCTGTTCTTGTTCACATTACTACGTGAAGGTCTTCTTAGGAAGGAAAAATGTTAAATTACAGCCTATGAAACAGAAAAAAGGACAACAAAAGCCACCTGGATTGATGTTGTAAAAGTAAAGATTTTGTTTCAACAATGAGAAATAATGCTGGCGATTTTTACCATTTAGACTGGTTGGAGCTTGCAGGCCCATGCTTTTCCCAAGTCCTATCCTTTAGTGATGTCACTGAATACACGGGATAAAGTGAAAAACCCTTAATTTTTGTCTGTAAACATGATTGTTATATGATGATTCTTTAACCCCTTAAGGACCGGGCTCAGTTTTCATTTTGTACCCTGTGGGACCGAGGCTGTTTTAATACTTCTGTGGTGCTTGTGTTCAGCTGTAATTTTCTCCTCACCCATTTAGTGAACCCACATAAGTTATATATTGTTTTTTTCAGGACAAGATGGGCTTTTTTCAGATACCATTATTTTGATCGTATCATCTTATTTACTATAAAAAAAATAAAAAAAACATGGTGAAAAATTGAAAAAAAACACATTTTATGACTTTCATTTGAAAAATCTTTTACTCACCTAAAAAAGCAAGTAAAAAAACTAGCTAAATAGATTCTACTACTTGTCCTGAGTTTAGAAATACCCAATGTTTTTATGTTTTTTTGCTGTTTTTTGTAAGTTATAGGGCAATAAGTACAAGCAGCGTTTTATGATTTCCAAATCTTTTTTACAAATCTGGTCATTCTGCCTCCATCTCCTCTTTGGAACATCTTTGAAGCCGGTTAACTCAATTTAACCCATTCAAACCATATATTTTTGAAAACTAGACACCCCAGGGTATTCCAAATGCTGTTATTTTAACCCTTTCCATGCACCAATTATACAACTACACTTTGTAATAGTAATTTTTTTTTATTTTTTTTCACACAAATTGTACTTTAGTTATAGATATACAGGTCCTGGTATATGCCACTGTCAAACACCCCAATGTGTGTTCAGGAACATCTCCTGAGTGCAGTGATACCCGACATGCATGGATTTGTCGTGTTGTTTGAGATTTAAAATGCCACATTTGGGAAGTGCGCTTTTTTTGTCCATTTTGGAAAGTCTGTACCTATGCCCTATCTTTGAGCTCAGCCACTCCAATTTACCCCATCAGCCATTTTTTTTTATATTAGACACACCTTGGGTATTTGAAGTGCTTTTATTTTAACTCTTTGTTGAGATTTTTGAGAAATTTTAGCACTTGCTCAAAATAATAAACTTTATTTTTTTATTTTATTTTTTTAATACTTTTTTTTTTTATATATATATTTTTTACACATTTTGCTGGATGGTTCATCTAGTGACATCACTGCATAATTATTTTTAAATGTTAGCACTTTTAATTTTTCCCATATTTTTTTTTTTTGGAATATTTTACTAATCACATTGTGATTAGAAAGCTGGGCTCCATTGACTTGCATGGTTGAATGCAGTACCTGTATTCAACCTGCAAGTGGAGCCAGAGTTCTCTAGACCATCTAGCAAACTTTAAAGACTTGTTTGTTTCTTTTACAGGGCGGCCGCCATCTTGTTGATGGCGAAGAACACCGGCAGCTGCGGCTGTGACCGCTCTCCGGAGCGGTCACAGCCCACCCAGAGGTAAGTGTTTGGTGTCGCTGGATGCCTCCTGATCGAGGCATTCCAGCGACACCATTTAAGTTTAGGAGGCGATCGTTGATCGCCTCCTAAACGCTTTTAAAACGGGCGTCCGCCGCCATACAATGTATGGCGGCTGTTGACGCCTCGGGGAGGGGCCAGACATGGCCCCCGATGCCGATCTCGGCGTTACTGAATGCCTCGACATCGAGGCATTACAGTAACGCCGTTTAAGCGAAGAAAGTGATCGTTGATCACTTTCTAAGCTTATTTTACTTTTTGAGGGTTCAGGACCGTCAAAGGTCATTTAGTGACCTTCATGTCATAACGGTCCTGAACCGGCAAAGGTCGCGAAGGGGTTAAAAGAAAATGAACAGCAAGAAACCTTGCCAACAAATGCTGCCATAACAACTTGTGTAAGTTGGTCATGGTCACACAAAAAAGAAAATATATGCAGACTTTGAAGGAGATGTTCCAAGCTACCTAAAGAGGTCTGCAAACAAATCTGTTGGGCAGTATGGCTAAAGGCGAGACTGGGATGAGAGAGGAGATAAGGCCAGATGCTCACCTTGCAAGGTGCTTAGTTGCAGAGTCATGAGGTCTCCCCACTGTCGACAAAAAGTGTGGCAGTACGGCAGCCCAAAAATCTGGGCTGCTCTGCACACACTTGGGAGATATGTTCTTGTCTATTCTAACAATAGTTGAATTTTTACCTGAGGTCTAAAACGGTGTGCCTCTAAAAATGCCAGACGTTGGAATGTTAGGACTCTGTCCTAGCTACAAATAAGGACTTTATTTAGCGGTAGCTCAAAGTTATTGTTTCCCGGTAAATACTTTCAAAAATATAATTTTGCCATTATAAAAATATTGTCAAAAAAACAATCCTGCTTATGAACTTTATAAATAAGGTGTGCAGGAGACTCTTCAACTACCAACCCCATGATTATCACAAAGATTGTTTAGTAGTGTAGTAATTATACTGTGTTAGGAGAAGCAATATTAACCGCAAATCTACACCCACCAGACAGGTGCAATAGCCAGATCACCACTCAACAAAAGTTATGGTGGGGTAAAGGTGATGGAAAACCCTTCCACATAAAATTAAGGGGATAGCAGAAGTTATTTTATTGGTATTACTGGTAATTCTACTGCTGCAGAAAATGTGATTCTGATTAGAGAGTAAATATATCATGACTGATGATATCATAACTCATCTCTTTCCAAGCAGGGATTCCAACAGCGGTAAACCACTAAATGCTATACTCAGATATCATTAACAGGGCAATGTGAAGTGACTCCAGACTGTGTAATATGATAATCTTTAGATTCACCCCAAAACTGCAAAACTGGTGCAAACAACATGAGAGTTCCCAAACCATGGAAATAATGCCCCATTTTATAGTATGTGTGTAGGGTAATTGTAAATGTGAGAGCTCATTATATATATATATTGATACCTGATTTATGTCTGGGCTAGTTGCTTAAAGGGGCATTAGCCAATAGTTAAAAGAAAGCTAAAAGGTTATTTGGCTTAGACATATTACGGTATCAGTTGTACAACTGTTTCAAGTCTATGAACATTCACCCCAAAAGATTCAAATATGCTGCAATAAAGTATTTGGTAGCTAACTGTAAATCATACATGTCCAGATGAGTCCAGGTCATGTCTTTAAACATATGCAATGGGATACAGTCCCAGCACAAACATCATGAGATATAGCACTATGATGATGTGAACATAATGTATTTTTAGTTTATAATGCTTTATGCCCCCCTATCTGGGCACCTTTCTTGTTTTCCTTATTATCTGCTGGTGCTTCAGCTGAAATTTTTCCCCTGTTGTATAGACTTGTTAGTCTGTTTTCAATACAATGTGATTGGATCTGCTTAAGGTACTAAGGTAGCAGTTTTCTTTTACAGAGCAGACACACAAAACAAATCGCATAGGAAATATAACATTATACAAATGGAAAGGGAGATGGACTTAACTTGATTCTGGTACATTAATATTAGTTAAAAATAGGTTTATCCATCAAGTTTTAAAATGAAGCAGTATAAGACAACACCCTTCAATCAAACTGTCATACTCAGTCAAGAGTCAACAAAAAAAAAAAATGTAATATGTATTATTGTGGGAGTCCATGATGCACCTTCCAAAACTGTGACTATATTACAATTATCTGTCTAAAATAGATTATTACTCAATCCAGTGATTCAAATGCCTGGTTGAGAGGCAAGAAAACATTAGTGATGATCAGTCATGCATCAGCTATTTCACTTGATCTATCTGTTAAGCTCAGGAGAACATTGGATGGGTTTTACCAAGAATTACCTTCACAATCAAAATGCACGCATTATTCCAACAAAGACACTTCTCTGGTTATTGGTCATGTGGTGTGTCCATCACTATGGAACACCCTTGACCTCAAGTGAACTCACAAAAATATTTACAAAAAAAAATGATCAGCATACATTATTTTTTTCTCCCTTTTCACTAAGCATTGACCCCCTTTATTGTTTTGGTTTTTTTACGTTAAATAAAAATAAGTATTGTTCCAAAAAAGACTAAACAAATATCCCTGTATGTTAGGCAAGACCTACTCTAAGAATCTTTACAAAAATTAACTTAAGTGGACATTATTTAGCTACTTATAGCTTCTTACAGTCATACCTGGGAAGTTTTGGACTCTGGCTACCCAGAGCCTACTCTTGCGGGACTCTGCCAGGACCTACCCATCAGTAGGTGGTCCACTGAAGTCGGGGGCAGTCCTATGACATGGTGGGTGTTCCTGCTGATGTCATTGGACATTCTCAATGATGTTGAGGGACACATCCTCATTTAAGGAGGAAATGGGCAAGGAGTAGGGGTGTCTTCGGGCATGCTTATAGGACCAGTGCTCTTAAACACGTTGACCACATCTGAAAACATTTGCTTCATTTTTTATTTTTTTGGGGGGATGATTTATTGCAATGTATTTACAAAAAGATAATTATTTGAAGATTAAACATTTCTTAACTTAGGTGAGCTATAGCAGAGACTTCCAGAGGTGTGAGAGGCATATATTAGACACAGCTGTTAAAATAACCACAGCAACCTAGTTTTCTACAAGCAGCCAATCAGTGGCAAGAAATGATGGATCATGGATGAAGAGTAAAGATTTTGCAGCATGGCTGGGACTTCTGTCAGGTAGTTTTGTTAAAGAATGTATATTAAAATACTTGCAGTAGTTGTGAATATGCATTCTTCTATAGTAATACACTGCATAATGAAGTGACTTATCTGAAATGTTTGATAAGAATAAACTACAATATGCCACTAAATGAGGGTATTGTGTGCTCAATACTGTTAGCACAAAGATGATATCTAAGTTCTATTACCGGTATATAGAAAAATATTAATAACTTAACGAGTCATTCTCACATATAGTCACCTATACACTTTTCCCTCCATTTTCATTAACAATTTTGTTTATTCTTCCCCAGCATTTTTTTTTTTACTATATGCAAGCAATGGATATTTTTTTATGTAATAAATTGTGATTTTGTTTAACTTCCTGCTCCTCGATCTGCTATACTTCCATATTCTGACCTGGGGATTATAACGAAGGATCAAGAAGTTTTTCATCTGTTGGTCCCACGTGGGTCTCCCAGTGCCTACACTGATGAGCGGCTTCACTACTCACCCATATGTGAGTTTTATACTGGGGTCTGGGCACCAGCTGTGTTTAAATTACTTTGTAATATTGTACTATTTGTGTGTTTTTGTTTTTTTTTGTCTTTTCTGTATACATGTTTTCTTTTTCTATTGAATTGGGTGAATTTATTATGTTTATAACATACTATTATCATAATTATTATCTGTGATTGTTTATGCACGTTTGTGGCCCGTGTGTTGAGGTTGCAGCACACCTTAAATTCATTTGTATAATTAAGCGCTTTTAGCACCCTTTTTTTTGCTCATAAATAATATATGTTTCTAGAGGTGATATATCAGTAACTGTTGCGGGAATGAAATAACACAAAGAACTTCTTGAAAGTACAACATACACAGTGCTACAAAATGTCTAGGTTTCCCAAAGCAGGTGTTACACGGTCAGCTGCAGTAGCATCATTTTGTTTTATATACGATTCCTATGAATGGCTAGCAGTAATTTGAGCTTGGAAAATAGTTTGTTGCTGTGTAAAGTCTGAGCTGAGACTTCATTTCTAGAAGTGACACTCTGAAGATGAGTTGTAGCTGTGATATAAGAAGATTAGTATCCATATAATCATATTATAAAAATGCCCCTACTGTGGAACAGACACAAAAGTAACATAAAAGATTGGGTGATAAAAACAAACAGCAGGGCAGAAGCATCAAAAGGATCTTAAGAGGCATAATAATAAAACGTAGTTCTCTTGACACAAATAGTTGGCAGGACATGTGTTGTAACATTTGGGTTACAATGATCCCGGTTTATGGAGAAGAAGGAGTTGCTATATTTCTTACCAGATGTTTCAGCTCACTGAAGATATAAAACAGACTGTTAAGGAGGAAAATACCTTATCAACCAAAAAAACCAAAGAACAAAATACAAAATGCCAGTTTAAAAGCATGTGTTCATACCACAGTCTCCCACAGACATATATGAAAGCATTATTCATTATAGTCCTAAATTATTGGGAAAAGAGCTAATTGTCAAATGATTGTCCTATCAAGAATATTTTAGGCACTAAACAAGATGAATGATTCTCAAAACTTTCCACAAAATGGGAGCGGGGGGGGAGTATACATTTGGTCCTGTTTATACTAAAATTTAATCGGACTGAGAAAAATGTGATTTGCCTTTTTTTTTTATAAACTAATCTAACAGTAAATTAGCCTTGTACGAATTTGGTTACTTGAATATGATTGCACAAGTGTCACATTTAATACATCACAGAAGAATCAGATGCAGCAAGCTAAAACAAAGTTAAAGATGTCCAGAAAAAGCACTGGGGTGAGTGGGGTTATTTTGTGGGGCTTGATTTTTGTTGGGGCAACAACCGATGGGTTTGTGACCATGTTAAAAATCCACGTTTGTCACAATCATGCAAGAAACCTTGGTTTTTATAAGTCATCTATTACGATTGTTATTATCCATCTTTGTACCTTACACAGGAGGTGGTGGCTCACGGGGAGTGAGAATGATAAAGCTGCGCATGCATTTGGTAATTCAAAGTGAAGCCTACAAATGAGATGTCTCATTAGCTGGAGCAGATGGATAAAAATTAAAGGCTGAATCGCCAACTTTTAATTTCCCAGTAGCCAGGAAGAGCTCGGAGTCTTGCAGAGTACAACTGTTGAAAAACCAACATGAAAAGATTTTCTCCATCTGTCATAACACATGCCGGAGTGAAATACAACTACCTCCCACTGTCCTTTCTTTTTGGAAATGCGAAATGTGTATTAAACACAGGAAGATACAACGGTACCCATATATAATCATTTAAACTAGTTTAACATCAAGACAGTTGGCATTTAAACAAGCAAAATGAAGATATCCCGCCTGGACTCTGAAAGGAAATACTCTCTTTTTGTGACAGTCACTCCTGTCTCCAAGGCATGAATGCCCCAGCACCACAAATTAAAATGTATATCGAAAGATTTGAAATGAAAGAACTCACTCCTTGACACCTCCCTGGGGCAGATTTGAAAATAACCTTTCATATTTCTTCGAACCAGCCTTTAATAATTTCTGTAACTTGCTTAAGCTTGACGTTTATACATTCTATTGTAAAATCCTTGCTTAAGAGAAGAATTGAGAGGGTAAAACCCCCAAGCTATAACTTTTTATAAAGCACCATTCAACTTTCACTACAGGGACCACTTATTATAATAAGGAATACCTTTCTGGTGTTCTCATGCAATAATGTATTTTATTTCCATCCCATGCTACATGTATGTGCGTATACATACACACACACAGGCATATATAAATGTATCACACATGTGACTACAGCTGTGGTTCCGTTTGCTAGATCTACTGCTACATCCTCAAAGGTAGAATGTTTGTCATCCCTAAAATAATATGTTCCTGCCACTTGTACAAAAGAGTCTTGCATGATATCTGACCTCTAGCAAATACTTTTTCATGTAAAAATGTATACAAAAAAATATGATATGCTAAAGATTGCTTCACGACATTGTGGCGTGATTATTAAATACATTCAAGATTATGTCCAATTCCAAATTGTGACAGTTCCTTTTTACCATCCTATTGATCTTGTCATGCACACACATATTATTATTATACAAGGAGTCTGTACCCAGTCAAACAAATCAGGTATTCTATGGTTCTTCATGTAGACTGATAAAGGAAAAATACCCATTATACCATTTTACACATTATATATATATATATATATATATATATATATATATATATATATATATATATATATATATATATATATATATATATATATATATATATTCTATATATATTATATATATTCAAGGTGATGCCCTTGACAAATGCTATCTAATCTAAGTACAAGGATAGTCCCCTTTTACATGATACAAGATGTACTACTGCAGCTGACCTCCCTGATCTACATTTTACAGTTTAAAATTCAATGTAAACCAGCAGTCACATTCAGTTAATTTTACTGTTCCCATACAGAACGTAACACTAAATTAACTTGCAGCGGCTGTCTCAGCTATAAAATAATGCTTTACTAAGTATTCCAGGGATAACATAAATCATGAGAGATTTCTGTAGGATTGTAGATAAGAACTTTGCATTATCGCTCTTGATATATGGTAGAGTGCGTGTATGGATACGTTGTTAATTGTACAGAACAGTAGGCACGCGGCTACAATTAACATGACAAAAAGAGAAATTAAGGTGGCGAATATGAAGTATATATTCAGCAACCGTTGAGTGCTGTGAGCATTACAATAGGACTTCCCTATGAAACTAACTTTACTGAATCCATTCTCAAACCAGCAAGGCTAAATCTCAGAAGATCTTGGGCCAATTTGCCAGTTCCCATAGCCAAGACTAGCATATCTATAACAGAATCACTATATCTCGTATTTTAGAGAAGAAAAGGTTTCCTGAGCATCCCCAATTATGTGCTCACACATAGGAGTGTTTAAAGGAAACCGGTATCATTTCTGGGCTCAAACTCCTTACCCCTTGTCTTTCATTTTCCACATGCATGAATTTAAAAGTTAGAGAGTTAACTCCAGCTTTAACAAAGTTGTAACTTCAAAGAAATCTTAATCACACTGAACCTTAAACAAGGCTGCAGATGTGACTCAGTTGTCCAGTTATGAATATTTTTAATGCAGAAAATGCCAACTTTAACAATTGTTATTTACACCATTTAAACACGTGTTTACATCACCGTTGCATAATTGACACTCAACTGAAAACCCATACACCGCTTAAAGCTTGATAACAAATAAAACACATTACAATATTTTCAGAGGTCGCCTGGCACATGCATATTTAAAAAACATCAAGTTAATATTTGGTCTTGTGCCATATTAAGCATGGCCATCTGTTTCAGTTGGCTTTCAATACCATAGTATTCACTATGCAGGAACGTGTAAAATATTATTTTGTAATATTAGCTAATAAAAATACCATCAGTCTACAGCACTTACCTCAACATTTTTTTCCTAATCATTTTTTTCAATCATAGCTACATATTGAGGCTGAAAAAAGAGCTAAGTACACTAAACCTATGACAGATATTCTTAAATCCCGTTGTTCCAACTGAAAAAACGAAAAGGATCGCAATTTTGTCCAGGAGTAGAAAAAAACTTTTTTTCCCAAATACATTCTCCTTGGAAACATTTCCTTCAGGTAAGTGTCCACATTATCAAAAACTTTCTTTAGTGTGTTGTCCTTTAAACATTTTTACCTCAAATGCCAATAATGCTTACAATGAAACTGGCATTTAACCGACCGTGGCCCCATTATATATACCTCTAAGAGTGGACATATCAGTGAATGGAAAACACTAACAGAAGTAAGTCAATCAGGGCATATTAGGATGACATATTGACCCAAATCATAATAAAGCATTGTATGTATAACTGTCAGTACTACATGCACATTTCTAAATCAGAAGAATGGTTAAAACAATAAACTTGAGCCATTTCTAGTGTATTAGCAACCCTACTTAAATATCAATTAAAAAATCCTACCTGTCTCCCGGCTTTAATTTCTTTCAGAACATTTTCATAGCAGACTTCTTCTGTATCATGGAGTTGCTGGGTCTAAATAACAAAGCCAAAAAAAATACATGGTAAGACACATTGTTAGCTATTGCTAGAAAAAGTTTATCGGGATCTGTAGAAAATCTCACTGCAGCCCAAGTATTGATAGGGAATGATAATTTACGTAGGGTAAAAAATAATAAGTATAAATAATTAATGCCACTTTATAAGAATCCATTATCAGCTATATACAGTGTTAAATAAAAACATAGGACACTTCACTCCGGTGAATTTTTATGTAGCCTTTTAAGCCTGTGTTATAAATAAAAAAAATCATGACGACTCACTACATGGAAAAGGCAAGTAAAGAACACATTTCACATAATGATTTAGAATGTCATCTTTGGTTCAACATAAAATATTCTATGATTGTAGATGACCGGTAAATATCTTTTACGTAAGCCGTAGCAAAGCACAACTGCACTGGTTTACCAAGAACATGTCAAAAATATGTTTTCCTGCTAGATTATTGCAATTGGGTTTGCTATTGTCTACGTTTCTTTTCACTGTTCATTGATACGAGTCAAACACACTAATGGCAAGCGACAGATTTGAATTAGAATATAAAACAGTTAATTGCTGCATACAAAAAGATGAATAATAGATTACAACAATTATTTTTATATATTTTGTTAAACTCTAGCAACATTGAAAATTAGCATCTGTAGTTTTCAGAATAGATGGATGAAATGCTATCTTTCAATAAACTGGTTATTGTATTTTTGTTCCTTTTTTTCGGGGATCTAGATATATAGAAAATGTTCTAGATTATAGACACTAACATGCCCATCAGTCTGAGCTAGATCCCTGCTTTTACATTATGTTAAAAAAAAAAAAAAAAATAAAAAGTCCTTATTCCGCGTCACATGGCACTGCTCTTGGGAGAAATTGTTCACTTTATCAAGTATCTTATATGGAATAATAGTAAAAACACAAGCTATTTAGCAATATATACATAATGATAAACTCCCACAAACCTGCTAAATGTTATACCTATACCTCTGATATTTTTTTTTTACGAGGGAGTTAAAGATCATCAGTGCTAGATTCAACACCACCTGTTGCAAACAGTGATAATGCCAAGGTTAAATGAACCGCAATTAAATCATATCGCTTTATTCACACACTGCCAAGCATTTTGATGGAAGATTTAGTAGCTTTAGGTAGTTAACAAATTTACAGGAAAAAGCAGTAAAATATTGGACTATACAGAGGAAAGGAAAACTTGGCATACACAAGCTTTTGTCGGTGATCCTTAAAAGGCACCTTCTTCAGTAAAAGTAACCGGTAAAACCAAAAATATTTGGTTTCTGCAACAGAAATAAAAAAGTTATTCTTTAATGTGTGCAGTGCTTCTCCAGTTATTTTAAATGACAAAAATAACTTGCAACGCAACCCCTTCTGCGGTGGCATTTTTGCTCCATTTTGGTTCATGAAGCAGCCAAGCAATGGCAGAAGAGTTCTTCCATTGAAATCAATATGGGCACTTTCTGTGCATGCACATGGTGGGTCTTATAAGACCCCCTACAACGGAGCTGGCTTGCAGAGAGTACAGTGTACAGTGGGGGTAGTTCTGAAGAAGCCCTCTATGCATGTAAGGGGAGAAAATGGTAATTTAAAGTTGGCATACAGCAATCATAAGCACATGTGTTGACTGAAATGTCCCTTTAACACAAACATGCCAAAAAACTACAGTAGCAACTCAACTGGAATAGAGGAGACAGACCTCTAGGCCTGGTCCTAATGTAGGCCAAGTGTGCTGCAACAAGCTCCATCTGTAGAAACTTCACAGGAGTTTTAAGACTGTTGGAGCACCAGACCTCGCTGTTTAAAACATAATCTGCCCAAGCTATTCCTATACTGTGTCATAACCCAAAATGTAATAAATGAAGTGCTGGTAATCCATTTTGCTGCTTATGTCTTGAAATAGCTTGGCAGAGGGATAATTGACGCTAGTGTCAACACCATACAGTGGCAACCTTTATTCCACAGGACAAGGAGAAATTGTCATGATTTTACCTATAAAACCTATACATAGCTAGATGAAGAAACATAGGATAATGTGCATTCAGTTTTCATTTTTTTTTTACTTTGTTTTTTCAACTTAAGTCTATAAGATCAGCACTAAGATTTTTCTTTTGAACCCTTCCCTACCAAAGCAAATGAGCATATGTATAAAGACACTGATCACTCTATTATAAGGTGATCAAGCAGCTAAAAACACAACTTTATAAATGATTTTTCACTCACCATACGAGTGTTGTATACCTTTTCACAACCAGTGTTTAGCAGAGGGCTAAGGGCTATGTTTACAGACTTTGCCATCGGCAAAATGCATGTAATTGGCATCTTGAGCAATCGCATGCATGGCAGTGCCTCCTGTGGGCTGATGCATATCTGCCTGAGTCTCCGGGCAGGCATAAGCAGCGGTTCTGCCACCAATCTCAGATGCAATTAGTCATGATCGGTGATAGTAATATTACATCCTCTATTATAACTCCTTTTTTGTGAGGACATCCTCTAACTCCAGCTTGCATGCAGGTCTTCTATGCTTTCCATCCAGAGCTATACCACCCTTCCCATCTATCTATCTATCTATCTATCTATCTATCTATCTATCTATCTATCTATCTGTTTGCGCTTGCTAGAACAATCCAACAAAAAGGGAGTCTGCAATACAAATCACCATTACAACTGCAGTCTGCAATAGATTGTATTGCTTTGCTCCCTTGTGCATGAAGCCATTCAAACTAGAACCGAAAATAGCTCTGAGATATTATGGAAGCTGGTTCTCCATACATCTACAGTCCTATAAAAAAGAAAATAAAAAAACAGTCATGGCATCTGTCATGGCATCTTCAGTTTCGGAGTTTTTAAGAAACCCAGATTTCAAGATTAGGTTTATAATGAAAAAGGTTTATTCTAATAATAATAAAAACAAACTAATAAAGTAATACTGTATACTGTATATGTCTATATCAGGTGTCATAAAGACTAGTGTAAATGATGCATTCCCCTAGACTGCACAATTACTATAGGGTATTCCGTTGTGCGACAATACAGAAAGCTCTGAAAATCACAAGCACGCTGCGCCCTTGTATTGTCAGTTGGATTATTCACATATTAAAGGAAAAAAAATGTTCAAAGATGTTCAAATATGAATTTGGTTACAAACAATATGTGCTTGGTTTCTTGTTTTCCGTGACAAAGCAAGCATCTGTTGATTTGTATTTTTGCTTACTAATTTGGCCGAGAGAAACATGACTGCGAACCTGATGGTCTGTCCAAATGGATACTCAAAAACAGTGGGAGAATATCTAATCCCATTTAATATCAATGTAATTATTGTTGACTGCCAATAACGCTGGTAGCTAAGGCTAACATTTCCAGAGATCTTCTGAATAACCATTAATGATTACATCTTAAGAAATGTTGAAAGTAAAAATCTACCGTGGTATCTTCAATTCAATTTTCAAAAACTGCACGTTGTGGATGGCTTCATCTGGAGGGAAGTTGTGGTAGTGCAGTTGAAAATAGTGGGAAAAGTGATTAACCCCTTAAGGACAATGGGCGGTGCTTAAACCCATTGAAAAAAATGCATTTTGAGCCCGAACATGTACGGGCTTTGTCATTAAGGGGTTAAAAGAAACAAGATGTAAAAAAACATCTGACAGAACAAGATTTCTAAGCTTGTTATCAAATGGGAAATGGCTATTTTACTGCGTGTATAAAAGCACATTGTAAATGAATTCATATGCATTGTCCAAAGTTGGGTGGGGGTACTTAGCTGCAGCTTCACACCCCCTCTATGGTCTGACATTACAACTTCAAACAGTCAATCGGTGTCAAGAAAGAGCTACCAATTAAATGAATGTTAGTAATTTCCATGCATGTGCACAGGGGTCTCATTAGACCAAAATAGAAGATGAGACCGTCACACTTGCAATCCCTGTGATTTAAGTTGTAATTCAGCAGTGGAAACATCAGTTAATTCCAGAGCCCGTACAGGAACAAAATAGTGGGTGGCAAACAAAGGCTTAACTGGTAGTGGTAGCCCAGTATATTTTTCATTGGTCTCATTAGACCCCCATGCCCCAGTGTCTGCCACCCAATCATGGAATCTGACTGGTGGTAAGCACATCTCATGCCAGGAGCTGGGGAGGGCAAAAGGCATTTGCATAGAGGGGAATCTGCAGACCCCCCCCCAACCTCATGCAGACCTCTTATCTTTCACATGTATTAAAGTACATATGAGTGCCAGAGTGCCCCTTGAAAAGATGTCCCTATCACTGTCCATGATCTAGGTAACACAGAGAAATCGGAGAAATGTATGACACGACACAATTCGGCAAATCTCAATTCAGCAGCAGACTGTATGATCAAGCAGGCCTGTCAACCCTCTACCATCTCTACTGGGGGGAAAAAAAAGGGAAAAAAAACACAGGTTGACTTTCAACGGTACATATTCAAATATGCAGCCAAACCGTAGAGATAATTAAGGAGAAGCAATGGCACTTTTTATAGGGAGATACTTGATATAATTAATGAAGGTTAAAATATGCATAATGCGATAAGTGCCATATGGCAAAGTATCCTTTTGTGTATAAACTTGAAACCGCTCCCTGTGGCTGGCAGGTATCTATCTTTTCTGCAATGCAGATGAAGGGGATGACGTTTAGTGCTAGCAGACTGCCGTACCACTGACGGAGAGCTTTGCGGCAGGAAAAGGGTTTGTTTATGTGAGAAGGGGGGGGATGCGGTTTGGCGCTGGTATAAATGGAACAACAATATGTAACTATTTTGGTGTAAAGCAAAAACATTCTTTCTGAAGAGCGTATGCTCAATCACATCGAGACTAATGAGACTTGCAATGCATGTGTGACAGCCACAAAGAAACTTGATGAAAGAAAATGAGACAAGAATGTAATCAGACGCAATTGCGCCATCAAACCAACTCATTTTTATTTGAAACGTTTTTCATGGTGTTATATCGCACCGGTTGATTTATCCAATTATTGACAATAGTTAAGTTAAATGACTCTTGAAATAACATATTCAAATATTTTGTAAAATTTTTTTTTTTGTAGAATAGAATATGCAAGAAAATATTTTTATATATATATAAAAAAAAAGCATTGTGATTACAAAGTGTAATCCATAAAATTTTTCGAAGGAGCTGTCTGGTGTGCTATTTAAGGCAATATAGATATCTGAAGTCATATAAACCATAGCAACGATGATCAGATTATTATAGAATTATAAACATGGAAAATAGTGAACAATGTATATCTATCGATACTGCATTTTATTTTACATTTTTTGTGAAGTGGCATGTGGTCTTACTCATGCATAACAGCATCTGTGTCCAGACATCATATTTTTCCTTCTAAGGCTTAATAGCTTCCACTAAATGAAAATAACACAGTTATTACTAGGAGTAATCAGACAACCCCAAAGACAAGTACTATAATAACAATGGCTGATTTTTCTGTTATATAAGGAAGAGGCAATCAGTGGCATATTCTGGCCAAAGTATAGGACAGCACATGTGGGAGGGCAGTGGGCCCGGTGCTGTATTTTTGGAACCAGTGCCTTTACCAGGCACAGACTGCACACTATCTACAGTACTGTGAAAAGAGTATTTGCCCCATGCCAAATTCTTCTATTTTTGCATATTTGCCACATTTAAATGTTTTATTATGTTAATATAAGGCAAAGACAACATGAATAAACACAAAATGCAGCTTTTAAAATGATCATTACGTTGCGGAGTAATTTTGACCCTCTTTTCTTGGCATGACTGTTTTAATTCAGCCACATAGGAAGGTTTTCAGGCATGAATTGCCTTTTTTAAGGTCATGCCGCAGCATCTTAATCAGATTCAAGTCAGTACTTTGACTAGGTCACTCTAAAACCTTAATTTTGTTTCGTATGAGTCATTCAGAGTTGGACTTGCTTGTGTGCTTTGGATCATTGTACTGCTACATAAACAAACCGCGATTGAGCTTTAGGTCATGAATTTATGGCCGGACTTTCTCCTACAGGATTTTCGGGTAGGGAATTTATGGTTCACCCCAAGACCATTACACTACCAACAGCAGGTTTGACTTTTGGTAGGATGTTTTTATTGTGGAATGCTGTGTTAGCCTTATGTCAGATGTATCAGGACCTACGTCTTCCAAAAAATTCAGCTTTTGACTCATCAGTCCACGGATTATCACAAAATCATGGGGTCATCAAGATGTTTTTGGCAAAGCCTTTTGTGTTTCTTTTGGTCAGCATATCTCACATTGATGCCAATTTTGCACAGCCCCTTTCTTATCGTGAAATCAAGCACAATTTTCTTAACTGAGGCAAGTGAGGCCTGCGGTTCCTTACATGTAAACCTGGGTTCTTTTGTGACCTCTTGGATGAGTCAGCAACATGCAATTGCAGGAAGTTTGGTAGAACAGACACTGTTGTGAAGGTCCACCACCGTTCCAAGTTTTCTTCATTTGTAGATAATGGCTCTTACCATGTTTCGTTGGGGTCCCACAGCCTTAGAAATGGGTTTGTAACCCTTTTAGGGTTTAGAACCTTTAAGCCTACTTCACTTTGCAAGACAGGTTCTATTTAATCATTGCTTAGATTCAACAGGGCTGCTAGCAATCCTGCCTGGGTGTTTCTAGTGAAATTGAACCAAATTACATTTAGTTAAATGCTTAGTAACTAAGGGGGCAATTACTTTCTCACATAGGGCCAGGTAGGGTTGGATAGCTTTTTTCTTTCTATACATGAAATCCTAATTTTTTTAAATTGTGTTTACACTGGGTATCTTTGTCTAATATTAAAATTAGATAATCTGAAACTTGTGACAGACATGCGGAAATAAATCAAGGAAGGGGAAAATTTTTTACAGCACTGTATTTACCTGTACGTTTTTCTAAGGTGGTGCGTCATATCCCAAATACCAACAATATGCACAAAAGAGCACCTTGAGAAGATATGTTGTAGGTACGGATAAGGAAGTCCCCATATGTCAAGCCTAAATTATATGTAATTTATAAAGACGGGCAGATCATGTAGCCCTACTACAATAGGGGGGCCATGGATATTAACAGTAACTTTCCACAATACAGAAAATTGTTATCAATATATACTGCTACAGAAGGAGAAGAGTGTCCTGCTTCTAATGTTTTACTTTACTTAGAGGGTAGTAGATGAATGTAACAGCCTCACAGCAGAAGTGGCAGAGGTTAATATATTAAAGAGATTTAAAAAGGCACCATCAAAACTCACCTTATTGGTCGACTTAATTCCAATAAATGTTTGTCCAAGAGGAACAGGACGGAATCTTGCATCGAAGTAGAAAAGTCCAATGTAGGGATTGACATGAAGGAAGGATGCCACATCAAGGTAATTGGGAAGGGTAGCAGAGAGACCTAAAATTCTAATCATACTCTGCGTGGATTCCACCTAAAACACCAAAAACAAATAATATGGTTAAAGAGAAATACTAACTATATAATTTAATTTTTTCTGAGGACATTATAATTTTATAACAGAACAAAGATACATAGAACTTAATTCTATGTATCTTAACAGTGCACAAAAATAATGGTGCTTATCGGGATATAAGAACTTGCTAAATTGTACTTTACGTTTTATTGAATACAAGTTATGCAATGATGAGTCTGATATCAAATTATCAATCTAAACTGTTGCAGTTTAGACAGGGTGCGGTATGGAGCTGTTACACAGAAATATCACTCTGAAATCAAGTGGCCTTAAAAAAAAATAATGAAAAAAATGCAAATATGTTTGCTTCTCACAATCACATTAAAATCAAGGTTTCTCCTGTTGAGCATTACCACAGATATATGCAGCTGCAATGAAATTACGACAAAATACTAATATGTGCGTATGCATAAGTACATGTGTATGTATGTGAATGTGGGGGAATAATGTAAGTTAGAAAGAGAATGAAAAATGTAAAATACAGATATGGGCGATAAAGGAAAAAAGTGGATAGAAAAAAAGTGAGGAAAATGCTTACTTCAAGTGATGTGCAAGACATTGGACAAAAGAAAATGCCAAAGAGGAAGGAAAGAATAGAACAGAAGGGGAACAAAACAGCAAGAAGAAGAAAATGCTTGCAAAATGAAGAAAATCTGTTTTAAGGATAAATTATACACACAACTGTTTGTGTGGAAATATAGAATATATATATATATTCATACATGAAACATATATAGTTTTTTCAATGCAAGTATAAAACCAGGATTAAACACATGACAAAAACTACATCTGTAAATACTAACGACATTAGTTACCCTTTCACTCCTAAACAGATTGCAAACTATATATTTAGAAGTAATTATAATGTCAAACTCGAAGGGCTCAATTTGACCGTATTACGAAATGAATTTTTTTGAAGTATAATCTACATTATTAAAGAAAATGTCAAGCACACAAACAAGTAAAGACTTCAACTTCGGCAATTAGTCAACAACTTCTGATTAGTTATGCCTTGAGTACTGCCAGAGTAGTCCTTTGGCAATGGTACAGGGTTATAAACCAATTTCATCCATTAAACATCATCTTACAATGATTTTGTGAATCGAGCAACCAACGAATATGACAAAGTATTTCAACCTTGTGCATTTTTTAAGGACTCCCGAGATTTATGACATTGCATAGATTTGTTTGCTGGAAAGAGGAAAAACATTTGAAGGCTATATTTTTTTTCATCTAACTGCAAATTAGCTTAAAGAAACAGACATTTCAATTCATTACATGTCTTAACTGGGATCTATCAACCTTAAGAGTTAAGACTTAAGATGTCCACTGGGATCCAGTTAACCTATTTAGCAGGCAAGTGTGCCAGTAGCACTGAGCAATGCCGTCAGAGCTCAATCCTGCCACTAGGAGAGAAAGCACTGGGGATGTGTATCACATGCCAGGTTGTGGGCTACAAGAAGACACAGGTGTGTGAAAAAAGATAGTACACCCTCTTTGAATTCTATGGTTTTACATATCAGGACATGGTAACCTGTTCCTCAGCAGGTCTACAAATGAGGTAAATGCAACCTCAGCTGAACAACAAAACATGACATATTATACCATGTCATGAGTTATTCAACAAAAACAAACAATGATGAACTTTAAATTATTTGGAAATGACCTTATAACCCTTTTCAGGCTGATGTGCAGCAACAATCGCTTCTCTAAGATCATTGCTGTTGTCTTTCCTCCTTGGCATTGTGTTAACACACACCTGAATGCTCCAGACCAGCAAACTGCTAAAACTTCAGCTTTTATAGAGGTGGTCACATTTGCTGATGATCAATTAACTAAGGGCATTTGACTAGCAGCACCTGCCTGCTACTTAGCATCTTAATTCCAATGGAAGCAGTAAATTGTGGTGGTGTTTACGCAACTAAAAAAAAAAGTTTAAGAGTCACTGAGAGAAAGACATCAGTTTTGTACTGTTTGCTTCATTAATACCTGTAAGGAAATTGGCCTGACTGTCGTGACCCACTTTAAAATGAGAGGCTATCTTCAAGTCTTTTGGAAAAAGAAGATTGGGCAACACATTGAACAGGTCTCTCTTCA
Source organism: Spea hammondii (assembly GCA_029215755.1). NCBI lineage: Eukaryota > Metazoa > Chordata > Amphibia > Anura > Pelobatidae > Spea > Spea hammondii. Next base: position 70,985,440 of record JARDYJ010000003.1, on the reverse strand, counting down.
GTCTGGGTTATTAAAATATAATATTGTACAGCCTGAACCCACAAAGGCTTCTAAAATGTTAATTATTTATTGTGGTCTGTGTCTTGACCTGGCCAAATTATTCAAAAACCCCATATGCCTAAAAAACTAAATGAAAAAAAAATGTATTCTTCAGAATAAACCGCTATGTCATCGTCATGTACACTGTGTGCTTATCATAAATGGCACATTGAGGATCCCACACATAACAGTGAGGGATTTGTCAGTCCTTGATAGATAGGGGTCCCTGTGTGCTAGCCCTGATTTACAGTGCATATTGATTTATAGACTTGGCACAGTTTTTCCTAGCACAACATTTTGCTATTTTATTGTATATTTAACGAGGTCTCGTCACCTGCAGCTGACTTTACACCAGTAAATGTGATCAACAAAGAATTATTAAGAAACAAAACCAAAAGTACAAATGTATTACATTCTGAGTATTTTTAGCCATGGAGACATCTTGGAAGAAAATAAAATAAAAATCACTGTGGAAAGCTGCTTGAAGTGATACTAGAAGAACCATACCAAGTAAATCTGCTTATTCGCTATAACTATAAGTAAAGATAGCACCTTGGGATACAAAAACTAAATAAAACCCAGTCTACCTGATGGATTATACACAAAGAGCTAAAAGTGGTAGGGGATGAACTGTTATTTATCATTTTTAAGAATCCCTTGCCAAGGCTTTGTTCCCGGAGGACGATATACTTTCAGTGAAAAGAGTACAAAAAAAAAAAAAAAAAAAAAAATCTGCCGCGAACAAAAATAATGCAGCTATGGGATTAGTGCACTAAATAGAAAACAACAACCCCATGTTAACCAATAAATGAATAGGACCAGAAAATAGCATACATGTGTGGGTGAGGGAAAGTTCTATTTATTTATTTTCGAATCCTATATGGTTTTGCTGGTTGTTTTTTTTGTTTGGTTTTTTAACAACCCTTACATTTAATTAGAGATGTTTTCAAATACACAGTACTTAAAAAGAATAAATAAGTATCTTCAATAAGTAAGTAAAAGCACATAATCTAAGCAATGTCACAATACTGACGGTACAAAGGCAGGGCCCGGACAGATAGAAGAGGGGCAGAAATGCACAATATATATACAGCTGAAACTGCAGGAAACAGAGGTAGATAATCAATTTGCCAGGGTTTCTATTCTGTGATTATTTTTCTACCGGTACAAGAAAAAGAGATATTACGGTTTGGAGATCTGAAGATATGCTATAAAGTTGAGATTGGTATATTTGCTCATAGAGGAGCCATGCATAATGATCTGCACCAGAAGAGTTTATCAACACATTCAGCCGTTTTTAAGATCACTCTGCAAATTGGCATTAAACGGTCTTTGTGGCCATTTTAGGCACATTAATAGCATGTTAGTTTAAGCAAAAGAAATGACAATATGTAGTGTATTACCATGCAAATGCATGCTGGTTTGACACAAAGCACAACACTCTAATCCTTTCATTCACTGACAATTTAGTAATTAAAGTAACATAAAACCACAATATCGAGATAACATTAAAAAAAATTACAAAATGGGACTTTGCAACCATACAGAGTACTTTTGCACATGTTACATTACAACGCAAACTTTTCTGTTCTGTACAACCCTGACTATAGTTACTTCTGCAGCCGGGACCATTCTGCTGGTTTCTACAGTGACAACACCAGGCTTTAAAAGTTGCACCTTATACAATATCCCTTTTCTGATTTGTGCTTCTATGGTATGGATACAAGTGTAGCAACATAAGCCTTAACTCTAAACAGCACAGCACTGCTTAAAATGACCAAGCCAACAGACTGAGGGGTTTATTCACTAAAACAGCAGATGGCAGGTGAGTTGGGATTTCAACTACCTAAACTCGCTATAGATTAGAAAGGGCCAAAACGGCCTGAGCTGGACCTGCAAACTAAATAGTTTCATCAGTGAGGCAACTCAATTCAACAAGACATGAGCAACTCAATTCAACAAGACATGAGCAACTCTACTTTTGAATAACTTGTCTGGAATGGAACCTTCATGAAGGCAGGGAGGTGAAAACGCAACCCTCCTACCACCTACCTCTGAATAGTGAATAAACTCCAAAGTGCCTCCACTTTTTATTTCAAAGACAAATTCTGGAGTTTTATAAGACTGAACAAGGCAAATTCTGCCACATAGAGAGCTCTGCAAATCTGCTGAGTATGCTTCATTCGAGCCGCAAGTTAAATAATTTAATGTAAAACCTGGGGTGAGAGGGGCAATTTAAGAAACCAACCAAGAGCGTTTGCATCGGAGTCCCCCAAAGGCATGTTTTCTCCCTGTGTCAACCAAGTAAAAATTTAAACAGACTCCTTTTGTAAGAAATTTCATAAAAAGGTTTTTTGAGCAGAATTAATTCTATTTAAATTGGTTTTATTCCTCAGCTAGTCTGGTACTAAAGCTGCATTTTGATTTTAATCAATACTGTACTATCTCTTTCCAGAGCATAGGTTGAATCAAGCAGTTTGCGATTTTATGTTTTTACATTAAAAGTCTGAAACATTAATTATATGCCTCACTGTATCTCCCCTGGTATTATATCTTCAATTCACACAGTTGTGAAAGAATAAACATTAAATCTGAATTTTCATGGAAAGGGAGAACTACGTATGTAAACTGCCTATATAGCACTAAATATACTCATTGGATGATACAATTACATGCTCCATTGAGTCTCAAGTGGAAAAGGGAGTGAACAATAAAAGGTAAGACTAGTATATTGCGCAGGAAATTGTTCTGAACATGATCCTTAGGCAAAACATCAATAACCAAATGTACACATGAGAGTTAAAAAAGGGAAAAAAAAAAACCCTTGCAAAAAACTGCTAAACAATTTCCCGTTTCTGATTATAGAAAAACATACACGTATTCAGACAATACCAAACAGTATGGAGCTTACACAAATATAAAAGAATGTGCATTTCTCATAATTCATTTTATTCTTCTCTTCCTATTTATGTATAAAATATAATAGGCAGGCATTTTTGTTCTTCTTATTTCTACTTGTGACAAAAGGCATTGATAGAGTTAGGGACTAAGGGTGAACAGGACAGGGCTTAATATACTTGTTTATAGGCTTGAAGAAAAATGGTTTCCATAATTGGAAAAGTGTGGATCACAGGTGAAATAGCTCTCAGTGCCCTTTATATAAGTCTGTATCATTTCTATTATTACAATCCACACTAACAGTAATACTAAGACAATGAATGCTCCGCAGTAGACATTACATGCGAAACGTTTGCCAAAGGTGAACTTCAAAAACGAAAAAGTTTAAAAGAGATTTTTTTCCTCTTTCACCTGCTCTGTCATTGTGCCGACATCAATCATAAGTCCTAAATGACAATTCTGACATCGCCAACACTTCATAATGACAGCTCTGGGAGTCTTAGAGGCACTCAGACTACTGATAATGTCCACTTCAATAACTAGACAAAAAATAAACTTCTTGTTCAATATAGCAACGGTGTGTTCAAAATCACAGTAGCACAATGAACCTAGATGGAGTTTCCATGTAGTATAAGAACAAAAAAGGAAGACAGATCTGATATTCTATACATAGACAATACTAGAATGATGTGTTTTAGCATTCATACCTTTTCTGGAATGAAACCAACAGATTTTTACAGTGTGAAATGAATGAAACTAAAATATGCAAACAGCAGGGCTTGGTGCTTTATGCTAAAAAAGGAGTGGTAGGTTAAGCATCTCTTACTCCCCCATTTATTCACCCATTGTTCTTTCTCCTTTACACATATTATTGATTTCTATAGCACCCTCTTTCAACCTAAAGTAATAGATGATGCTTAACCATCTGCCCAAAACAGAAATCAAAACGCTCCTAAAACAAACCGGTTACAAAAATATAATCTACTCTAATAGATTGGCTTCCAACTGTTCCTAACCTTTAGAAATCTTATTACATGTGCTGATTTTTACACTCCTTAAATAACTATTGCTAATTTTAACTGGGCAAATACTGTGGAATATCACAAGATTTAGGTAGTAAAAGTTTCAAGTTGCTGCCATGTAGTTTTAACAGAGCTGTTGTGGCATCACTCATACCAATGTCATAAAAGACATTTACATCAATAGGGGCACCTACATGTGTTGCTATTTCCTGCAGCCATGGCTGTTTGTGATATTTACCTAACCAAAGTGGGATGGAAGAATGAATGCACCACATTGTGTTTAAAAGCAACCTATAAATTTACATCTGGCAGGCTGTTATTACAGAGATTTTCATACAAGAAATAGTCAGCATGCAACGGGTATAAAACAATGCCTTTATTAAGAGAATCTCTTAAAGCTATATGCAATTCTCAAAAAGCCTTATGATTGTACATTTCAGACTGGTGAAAAGCACCCATAGCAAACTTGTCAATAGTTGTGTGGGGGGGGGGGGGGGAATGTAATTTGAACACAAGCATTTACATGGGACTACAAGTGTCAGGCTATAGCAGGACTGGTTGGGAGCGTAGAACACGGAGGACAAGTACAAAAGACAAAGTCCACTGAAGACCAGTTCATGTTATAGGTCACATTAAAGGTGGGAAAAGTTCTGACATGATTTATATTTGTCTCATTCTTTAACATCACTAGAATCTGGCATTTTAACAAGGGTGTATAGACTTTTTATATCCAATATATTATATATATATATATATATATATATATATATATATATATATATATATATATATATATTATATATAGTGGTCTTCAGTTATTGGTTCCCTCACACATAGGACATTTGTCTCATACTTCATTACACTGACCTAGTAGATGGGATCAGAATGATATGCTAAGGTAGAGGTTTTCTCTGTAATGGTACATGAATTAAAAATTGAGCAAGGGATGCCCCCAATATGGCAAGCTATTTGACTGTAGTCTGTTCTCAGCTGTGGTAGTCTTGTCCTTCATGGTAAGCATATTTTAATAGAGTAGTTCTGTCTTTTTCAGAGACCGCTAACATATGTTTTATTGTTGCCTATTTGCAACCTTAACAGTAAATATTTATCTCATTTGGCATACAGTGTTATATACAGTAATTTAAGTTAGCACTGATAATATTGGTAATTTGGTAATATTTTACTTTGCTTCCTTTATCTGTTGACCTTGACTCTGGCATTGTTGTCAGTCTTGTGACCTTCATAACACTGAGTGATTTTCCCTGCTCAGACACCGTACTGAGCTTTTGTTTTATGAAAATGCTAATGAAGTCTGGTCTAACGTAGACTTTCATTAATTGGAAAACCAGGCTGAGTGCTTACAACTGAACCTATTGTTTACCACAGGAAGTACCGTAAGGAGTCGTGGAGGAATGTGTCTGTCTAGATTCTTATATCATTATGTACTACTAGGGTACCATTGTGGGAAGTTCAGCCCCTCTCTGGAGAGAGCCAGCAGGGTCACAGACACCACAAATTGTGGTGGCGAATACAGACTCTGCTTACCTGTCGTAGTGTTCGTGCTACCAAGCTTTCCAGTACTGGCCCTCTGTCCTCATGAAGCAAATGCACTTCATCTAATATCAGCAGTCTTACAAGCTGAGACAGAGCTACATCTCCAACGCTCTTTCTGGTCACAACATCCCATTTCTCAGGGGTGGTAACTAACATCTGTGAACAAAAATCAAAACAATATATATTAATTCACACAGGAAGACCATTTGAAGAACATTATTAATGGTCTATTTATTTGGGAATTATTTTCCTAAAGCACGAAACTGGACCAAAGTGGGCATATCTTGCAAGAAAATAGTAAGGCAAACATGATAAAGGCAAGTCAACAGCTGATACATTAACAGAACCGTGCCGACAAGGGTACTCATGGAAGGCAATGACCCCACAACTCAGCTTTCAAACAAATATATATATATATATACACACACAAATACATACATATATATATATATACATATATATATATATATATATATATATATATGTGTGTATATATATATATATTTGTTTGAAAGCTGAGTTGTGGGGTCATTGCCTTCCATGAGTACCCTTGTCGACACGGTTAATATAATATAATATATATATACACACACCGGTATATATATGCAAGTGGACAGACAGTGGCAGAGAAAATGCAGCATTTACTTCTCAGTGAAACATTTCCAATCAACATTTCAGACCACATCATGGTCCTTTAAGCAAGATGATCTGGATAAAAAACTATGATGTGGTCAGAAATGTTGATTTGCTTTTTCTTATCATGCTGCTTGTTAATTACCATGAGTGTGAATCTCCATTTCTGACTTTTATTTATTTTTACATGTCTATTCTTTTTTTATTTGTACATTAATGATATGTAAGCTAAGTTCTGACATCCTATGCTATATGTTTGCTGAAAGATATCACATTCAAAGCTCAAAAATTAAGCCAAGGTACTAACTAGCACTATTCTACTTTGCATGGTCTCTAAAAAGTTGTGAATTTCAAATCAGGGACCAAAGAATGAAGACAAAGTACTGACAAATGGTTCACTTAAGCTTAAATTAAATGTAAATGCACGTAGTTCATAGATTATAACAGCCTTTAAGAGATTCTGTTGCAGTTTTATTACAAAACAGAAGCTCTGTGCTGTCAAACTGGCAGAGATCTATTCTATTCCACTGGTACATAGGTGAAAAACAAAAACAAAAAAACAGCCGAGGCTAAAAAGCTAATTATCTCCAGTCTCTAGTGTCACTGCATTTTTGGAACCAAAATGACAATTAAGAAGTAAATGTCCACAATGAAATTAGAACATATCAAACAGATGAAAATGTCACCATGTGTTGCTGTATCCAAAGCTCAACTCACAACATTTTTATTTGAACCATAGAAAAATACACCAAACAAAAGGTGCTGAATAGTTCACATAGATACAGTGCATTAACCAAGCATGCAGTGGAACACAGACGTCAGATCAGAACCCATTGATCTGCCAATTCTCAGGGCAAGCCAAGAAACATAATTTCTAGGTACACAAATGTAGCAACTCAAATTCACATTTTTATTTATTTTAAAACAGAAGGCATACCAGAGGGGGTACAATATACAAAGCACCAAGGAAAACATGGGAATGAAGCTCAATCATCAGAGGGAATCAATCAGTGGAAACTTGGATGTTAAGCAAGTAGCTCTACAAATTGTGTCCCTTGAAAGCAATGGACATTTATCTTTCAGGTAATACTCCTTTATGTGGCACAATCTGATATCAAGTATCAGAAATATGTGCTGAAGATGTACTCGATATTCCTCTGTACTCTGAGTATAAGAATACATATCCCATACAATATTACAACTATGTAATTGTACACTGGATGATAAACAGTTTCCTTCAGTAAATGACTAGTAAATATTTCAATGTTTCATTAGTATGTCTCCTTGGTTGTGTGTGCTTGTGCGATTCCCATGAAGGAAACTAGGAGGTTTGTAAAGATAACTAACAACCAAGGAGATCAACAGGAAAAAATACTGGTTGTGTTGAGCACTATGGCTGCTCTAGACAGAACAGAAAGAGATATCTATCTCTATATACACATCCACACACAGGGATGCAATGTGATGTACCTTACATTTGAAATAAAAAAAATTATGAAAACGGTAAAATAATTAGACTTAAAAATCTTAAAAGGCATGTGCAAAAAAAAAAATTGCATGTCATGATTGCTAGTTACCCATTGAAACAAAAATATTGTTTTAAGTATGCTTTATAATGCTGGGATGATGTCTAGACATGGATAATTCAAAAAAAGAATCTGTATTTTTCATGACATGTAAGTAATGGTTGTTGTGTGACAAGTCTTACATATTACAGTGTGTAGGTACCATGCTTATGACAACCCTGCTCAGTACAACACATCTATCATTAGGCTGTATTCAGAGATGTATTCTAGACTACCCTTATGAGGCGGTGTAGGGGGGGCAGCTCCTCTGCAACAAAACCGGGGGAAGCCAGGCCTCCTTTTGCACCGCTGCTCAATTGTCTGTGGTGTGATGTCATATCTTGGCGCTCAGCAGTAGGTACAGTGGCTACAGAAGGGGCTCAGCGAGTAGGTACAGTGGCTACAGAAGGGGCACTCTGCACTGTGTCAGTTCTAGGGCAGCAGGCAAGGTAAATACTCAGCTGACTTCACCATGGGTCAGTGGATTCCTTACCAGACAAGTGTCCTCCTTTTTGGGACATTTACAGTCACGTCCATAAATATTTAGACTGACAATTTTAAAATGTTTCGCTTTGTACCCAACCACAATGATGCTATCAAGAAGTGACTGAAGAACCCACTAACCACTTTAACTGAAAGGTTTTAATAAAAATATTGTAAGAACCATTATAAATGACAACTATACATAGCCCCCATTTTGAGTGGCTCAAAAGAAATCTGAGAAACAAACAATCACAAACAAAATGCTTATTCTTAATAATTGGTTGATTCTGTTGCATATAACTGTTTATGAAAGCTGCTGTTTATAACCCAAATTATGTTTCCACAGAAAAAGCTTTGGTTAGTTCTTCAAGATATAGCTATCCATAGATATCTATAGATATCCATATAGAGATAGATAATATAGATACGCATATAGATAGATAGATAGACACAGATACCCTTCCTAAAATTTATGTATGTAAATATATTGAAAATGAGAGGACATAACAGATGCTTACTGAAAAAACATATGATGATAATTATAATTTTGGTAGAGTAACATCCATTAACAAGTATGTGAAGTATAATTGCAAAAAACTAAACTAATACTTGTGCCCAAATGTTACAGATGCAACAGTTATCAATTTGAAATGAACCATGTCAGGTATTAAATTCAACAGATGTACCATAACACAACCCAAATTAGTAAACTGTAATGGAATACTATGACTTTCAAGGTGTAAAACACAACTAATCCAAGATATTAAAGCAATTTGCTGGATCTGTGATGTGCTTAGAGTAATCCTCGTGCAACATAAGATAAATTAGTGTTTTGTATATCAAATTTATTGGTATAACCTTATTTACATGTATTTTGTAAATGTGGGCACATAATTTGTTGGTTAACCAATGTTTGCCTTAGCTTTTGATGGTTCTAGAAAAAAATGTATGTATTAAAACTGGTTAAAAACTGGATTCCTGTGACATGATGAATTAATTGTGCAAGACCGCTAAACTCTTCCACAGCTCCTTGCACCTGTTTCACAGGCATCTGTTCCAATGGTTCTGAGAATTCTGGGCTGTACTAATTGCTGACTCTTCTCACAAATTGAAAAAGCACTGGGAACGTGTATTGTGAGTCAGTTGCTGGGTGAGTAAATAATGTAAAATAATGTCCAAATTGCAAAATTTGCAAAAACTTAGTACAAGAAAAACTCCTCTTGAACGTCTTAGTTCATTAAACAATGACCTTTCCATCAGGGTTGGACTGGGGATAACAAAGTGACATCGGCAGATTGAGCTGGAGGCTGACTTTTACATAAGTGCAGCTGATGGCTGTATACAACAGGTTACACGTTACATTTTAATGCTCACGTAGCATGCGGCTGGGCATATCCAACCAGATCGTCCCTATGCAAGAACAATGAACAAACATTGTTTGTTTCCTCACCCTAGATAACCTAACAAAGGGTTGAGGCCTAAGGCAGGAAACCAGGGAAATCCAAAACTAGAGATGCACCGAAATATTGGTAGCCGAAACATATCAGCCGGAAATGGCAAAATGCCAAAATAAAAAAATGTCAGAAAATAAGAGCAGCATCTCTTGTTCCGCCCTCGGGAAGAAGGAACCCAGTGGAGTCACGTGAACCTACGTTACATAACACTGCTCCGTTCCTGCGTCTGGGAGCGGCACTGGGGAACCTGCAGTTCAGGTAAGAGGGTGGGGGAGGAACGAGCGAGTATCTGTGCATGAGGGAACAAGCGAGTATCTGTGCATGAGGGAACGAGCGAGTATCTGGGCATGAGGGAACGAGCGAGTATTTGGGCATGAGGGAACGAGCGAGTATCTGGGCATGAGGGAACGAGCGAGTATCTGGGCATGAGGGAAGGAGCGAGTATCTGGGCATGAGGGAAGGAGCGAGTATCTGGGCATGAGGGAACGAACGAGTCTGAGCGAATGAACGAGGGAATGAACAAGTGAATGAATGAAGAAATGTGTGCGATAGCATGGATGTGTGAGTGGGGGGAGAGTATGGCACAGGGAGCATGTAAGTTATGTGCAGATTCCTATCCAAAATCCAACACTGCGGAGGCTCCGGTAGAGGCTAATACTGTGGGAACTGAATATAGGTATAAAAGCACTTGCCGGAGGGCCAGATACCAATAGACAAGAGATACCACTATCAGTTGCTCAGGGCAGGTAGCACAGGGTAGCTAGGTTAGGTACACAGCAAAGGTAAGTCAGCCGGTGCTACTTCAGTAAAATTAGCGGGTAGTCAGAAGTACAAAATCACAAGGCTGCGAATAGTCAGACAGGTCAGGAGTCAAAACACAGCTTCAGGATACAGACTCACACAATAAGCATCAAATGACTATACTATAGGGTGCTTCAGTATAGCAGTTTAGAGTTTTAACATTTAGCACAGAGCCTCCTCCACCCCTCATTGCACGGTACAGACAAGGCCCCTTGAGCCCAGCACCCTAGCAGGCAAATTACAAGCTTGGCTGCCGGTAGCGGGTCTCCGATGTGTGACACAGATCTGCAGCTTGAGTGGTAGAACAGGTGCATATTGAGCGATATTGGGCAGCAGTCCACTTGCTTGGCATGATCACATTCAGAGAAGACTTGGTGGGATTGTACCAAGTGGTGAGAGTTTATGAGTTCTAGTAAGGACTCATCTAGCAATATACTGGATCCACCTCTGGAGGGAGAACCCTTGACAACCATCCTTGACAGGCATTGTATGTGACATCATGATTCCACATGCACAGGCTTGGAAAACTCTTTGGGTCTTTTTCTATTGCAGGTGCTATCTTCCAACAACACCGGAGCTTCAGCGGAAGTGGAGGACAGTAGCAGAGGATGTCTGCGAGCATTTGCTCTGAAAAAACCCCTCATCTTATATTTGATGACGTAACGATTTGGTAACGATTTTCATTATCTATTTTATCGATTCGTTGTTGCAGCCCTAGTTTGAATACTGCTGATGGAGTATCCCAGTAGTTTCTCTTCCTCTGTTTGGTACACTTTTCAGACACATGTAGAATTAAAGTGCCAAAAAGAAGGCAGGGATTTCGAGATATATCCCTGCCCTGGAACAAGTGACTCCATCTAAGGTGAGAGCAATTAAAATTATGTATGTTCATGCAGACACGTGTGTGGACCTGGAAGCCTGGTGTTTAACACTTTGAATAATAAATGCACATTGCAGTTGAGACTGTTTGCATTTATTCATCCATTTGCATGAGATAACGTGTTCCAAAAACTTTTAGTTTGAATGTCAATTTATTTTTCTTTAAAAGACTTCGGTATTTTCAGACTGTTTCACTCCTTCAATTCTGTCGGCACCAAAGAGGTTGGAAAATAAAGTGTCACATTTGCTTAATGAATTGCAACTCGTGGAGGACATTTCAATCCGATATCCTTATGAGGGCATGGCTGAGTAAAAATGGGTTAACTATAAATATTTTTGCTGTCAACCTAAATTTCACTAAGCCCATGTAACCTTTTTTCCTCCATCTCTCCTGAGTTAGAATTATTAGCAATGCTACATGTTTATCTTTCCCATAGGGAAAAGTGTAGAAGAGAAACATTTACATTTTAAATGTAGCTGAAGGTTACGTTTAGAAGCGTTATATTGCATACGACAAAACAAATAAATATGTATTTTGCTTGTTAGAATTAAAAACATTAGCATCTCAAATGGGCATATTTAAATAAAAATAGAATGAGTTACAATAGTTTTATAGCTGCATTATCCTTCTACCCAACACTTAAATGGACACATTAAAATTCTATATTGGTGCTAGCATTTAATTAATTTAAAAAGTATGATGGGGCCATATTGACAAATAAATAATCATATGCATATTCCCTGTAAACAATAGAACAGAGAGGGCATCTGCTGTGCATATTAAATCATCTTTAAATTAAGGCATTGCCATTATGCCCTGAATTCAAACTGAAAGAATGATTGATACAAAACAGAATGATATATTTTTTATATGCAAGGTACATATAACAATGGCCTTCAGTCGCAAAGGGCATTTTCTAATTTTTTCCCTGAAATTGCATAAAATATTGTTTTCATTTGATGTTCTTCACCTTACAGCTTTCACAAGGATTTGGTTCATTGCCTCAACAAATCTCTGTGCAGTTGTTAAGAAAAACAACACAGGCGTCACCAGAAGAAAAAAATCCTAGCCTCTTCTACAAAAAAACAAATCAATAGATCTTTAAATCAGCAAATATAAAATATACCTTTACTTTACACAAATAGAAACCACTGTGACATTTACTTAAATTCATCAATTTAATAATCAGCTATTTATTGGTTTTAATACAAAATATCTGAAAAATATTTTAGTCATAAATCGAATCAGAATGAAATCATACGTTAGGTGAGAACCCCAGCAACGCAGTTTTTTACGAACTTCTTTGCTACTATGAAATCTCCCTTAAAATGTTTTGTGGAGCAGTGTCATCTGTTTTTGGCATTAGTAAATCTTTGGCAAAAGGTGACAGAACTAGCATATGTTATTATTTTACTGCTGTTCTCCCATCTACCCTTCCAAAGACTGTCTGAAAAGTAAAACTTGAGAAGTTATAGTTACCTGATTACCATACCGCGTATGCAACGTTTGTGTCAGATATTTTGACTGAGCTGCCTGTAATCAAGATGGGACATCCACGAAACCTGACCGGTTTGTGGCTCTCAAGACTTTGTGTTTAGAATCCTTGATCTAAGTGGAAACAGTCCACTTCCCATTGAGTGCTTGTGGATTTCTTGCTAATTATGTCACAAATTTAGTTTTCATTTTCTTAGGACCACATAACACCTCAACATTTTTCAGATTGCAGTGGGATGCAAGTTCTCAATAGAAGACTGGGGAGGTTAATCGGCCATCATTGACATTTATGTTTGGAACTCAAAGCATTGTACTGGCCGTTCTGTCATGTAGCAAGTTGATTAAATTGTAACAAAACTAAGAAAAATAGGTTAGTAAGGTCCACAGAAACACTTAACAATACACCTTACAATGATTTTCCCATAACATTTTATTTTAAGAAATCCACGACTGGCTATTCATGCACAATTCAAAATAATAAAGAGGATGTGTTTAATCATTTTAGCGATACTGGAACATTAAACTCAAAATCAAATCTCTGGGTCTCTCCGGCATATCAAGTATTATGCAAGTTCTTCTTGTTCTTTGAAATCACAAATAATTAGGCAAGTTTGAATTTTGAGATTCTCCTTAAATGTCCATTTGAATCTGCCTTTTAACTTCAAAAGCAATTTCAAATGGCATTGTGAAGACTGGCCTTATCTTTTTTTCTGTAACCAGGCAGAGAACATTTACATAAATGCTCACATTCCCTGCATATTCTCCTAGAGAATATAGAACATTAATTTTAAAAACGGATGACGGGTCACCCGGCTAATACATAATGCAATATTAACAGAATAAAAAATACAGTGATACAGGATAGAGGTTGGTCCTTTCCTCTTAAAAGGTGCTGTTCCCCCCTACTTCATTTAATTTAGCAAGAAAAAAATGAAGTGTAGAAACACAATTGTACTGTTGAATGCCTAAACAACTCCCAGAATTAATCAGGTAAAATTCTGCCTCATTCGCATACTTTTGCTAAGAACGGATAAAGTTAAATGTGACACAAATCAGATACCTATAGGATATCATTGAAACTGAAGAACCTAGCACACTAGAGAGTGCAACTAATGTTTTATATAAACCTCTGCCATTATGACTCAAAACACTATAAATATACCCCTTTTCTCTATATCTACAGCAGAGAGTCTTATGAGGGCACTTGCTGAGCAGACATAATGTTTGTGTTCGAAATAAGATTTTAAAAAAAAAAGGTAGGGGATGTGTGACCTTTTAGCTGTTTATAACGACAACACAAAGGGGGATAATCATGTTTGCAATAATAGATTTTCCTTTTAACCCCTTAAGGACAGAGCTTTTTCTTGTACCTTTCAAGACAATGGATGTTTTAACATTCCTGTGGTGAGTTTAGAAATACCCAATGTTTTATTGTATTTTTTTTTTTTAGTTATAGGGCAATAAATGTAAGTAACATATTGCTATTTAAAAACCATTTTTTTAAAAAAAATCTGGTAATCATGTCCTCAAGTCCTACTTGGGATATCTTTGAAGGCGGCCAAAGCCCCCCCACACACACAAACCATTCATTTTTTAAAACACCCCAGGGTATTTTAACTTTCCATGCACTAATTCTACAGCCTTTGTCAAAGTTTGTAGTGGTAATTTTTCTGTGTTTTTGTTTTACACATTGTTCTTCAGGTATAATTTTACAGGTCTTGGTATATGTCAGTGCCAAACAACACCCCAATATGTATTCAGAAACATCTCGTTAGTACAGTGATAACACCAATGCATAGGTTTTGTTGGTTTGCTTTTTCTAGGGGCTCAAATGTGGGAGGTGCATATTTTTCAATTTGGAATTTTTACATTTGGTCATCTTTGAAGCTAGCCAATTCAATGTATCCCATAAAATTATATGTTTTAGAAAACAAGAGACATCAGGATTTTGAAAATACTGGTATTTGAACACTTTCAACATCAGGATTTTTGGAACATGAAGTATAACTTTTAGGACTTGATCATAAAATTAAACATTATTTTTAAACATTTTCTTGGAACCGGATGAAAAAAAAACTTTACATTTTTAATATATTTTATTTATTACATGATTGGAAAGCTGAGCTCCGTTGACCTGCATAGTTGATTGCAGTACCTGTAATCAACCTGCTGGCGGAGCTCAGAGGTCTTAGGATGATCTGCGAACTCTTACTTTACTCTTACTAGGCGCCTCCATCTATGAAGCGATCACACGGTGTCCAGGAGTGTGTTTTTGTGTTGCTGTATGCCTCTGTATCAAGACATTTCTGCAACACTGGCTGCACTGAAAACACTAGGCTCAGTCAAACTGATTGAATGAGCCTTTATATCAACAAATAAAAGTAGGGGTTGAATTCCTTTTGGAGAAAAAATTGTAAACTACTTGGCTCAGCTGAGAATGGTCAGAGATGTCTGTACGTCACATAACCTAAACATACTGCACTTCATTCTGTGGGTCTGAATACAGAGTTTACATTCTTTCTATGTTGTCTTTCTCACATTTAAATCAATACATTTAATATAGTGGAGATGCATTTCAAGTAGACTTGTCTCACTTCCTAAACCAGATCTCTTACAGAATTCATTCATTTTGACTTGATTTCCATGATTATTCCTCCCTATAAATTCATTGTGGATGTTCAGTGTAAGCTGAGTTGAGCTAAAGGACGGGTAACACTAGACTTACACACAAACACAAGACCGACTACAACTATGTCTAGTCCCAGTGTATTAATGATGAATTTGGGAAAACTGTGGCATTCTAAGGGTACATTTAACGTCACAAAGATCTCAAGGGTAATGGAAGTCTAAACAAAGATGTACAATGCTAGGTTGCTTTACAAGTGTATGAACCATGTAACAATGACCTGTTTTGCAGTGGTAAAATAACAATAAAATATTAAGTACTAGTGAGATATTTAACAGCATCACCAAAACCAAACACACACAACATGACACCGCCTGATCTCTTTTATAGCAATAAGGAAACTGCAGATCTAATTAGATTCACTTAGCAAGGTCCTTATGTTTTGAAGACTAAAAGGAAGCAGCACAGGTATTTCTAAAAATGTGATGTGTTTTATCTTAAATGGGATTTTGGAAGTCAACCCTTGCTTTATGACATTGAAAGACCAATCAGAAGACAAAATGAAAATGCTTTCAACATATTTATGGCAAATGGAAGAATGAGCACCAAGCATTGCATTGAGTCCAGGTAAAAAAACATGCACTAATGATTCTTAAAAGGAAATAAACAGGATTAAAGTGCTAATAATCCCACTTTACAGGATCCACTGTGCATCTAAGAAACACACTACTTATGCACACAACAGTTGCATATACACCAAGGAGAAACCAATTGAGACAAGCAATTTCCGCAGTAGGGTCATATTAACTGTACTGCAAAGTAATATTATATGAACACCTGCTCCGTGGATTTTTCTAGGGTAAGAACAGTCTGTTTGGAGTCACTGCAAATCACATTTTTAATAGCTGGCCTGCAGATGGGACAGAACAGCTTGCGTGCCTTGAGAAATCCAGCTCTTCAATATTGTAAAATAGATAATTAACTGAGCCCTGTGTAAGTTTAAATAATGGTGCTAGTGTTTTAAATGGAAAATTGATCCCTGAACATTACACTGCATTTCTTTTGTCGTTAATCACTTCACTAATTATGCTTATGCTAACCTCTGATATAACAAATGTCAACTGTGATTGTTGCCGATGGCTTCTCTAATTTGATCTGACAACTTTGTACAAGTGTTTGCCTCCAGAGATATTGAATTTAAGTTGTTTTTTCCATCTTGAACAGTGTATCTAACTTTTTTGTGAGTTTTATAAAATGTGATAGGTACAATGCATTAAGCATATACATGTAACTTTAAAGCCATTAGGCATTTTGGGTATAAATCCAGTTAATTATACTAAGGTCAGGGATGACAGGTTTCAATTACAGATCTAGAATGTAAAAATTAATTGGAAAGACTTCACACACAAAAATAATTTGAAACCATGCAACTGATTGGGAAAACATTGTTCCGCATCCAGAAAAGGCACAAAGTTTAATTTGCAGGCTTATCTCATATCAAAATATTTCAGCTAGACTGAGGTAAAATGCAGGAACCAATTGGTCTCTGGCTATAAACACAAAAATGTGTTAAACTGAAAGAAATAGACTTCAACCACCGTAGATGAAAAAAACTAATATGTCACTTATAACAATGTCAAATCTCTTCACTTCTATATACACTCACTGGCCATTTTATTAGGTACACCTGTTCAATTGCTTGTTAACACAAATAGCTAATCAGCCAATAACATGGCAGCAACACAATGCATTTAGGCATGTAGACATAGTTAAAACAACTTGCGGAAGTTTAAACCCACCATCAGAATGTCAGGTACGGTGAGGTACCTGTAGTTTGTATGGAGGAGGAGCCCAATATGCAGTTGTGACGAGATAGGAAAAGGCAAAAGTCACAGAGGCTAAGTCAAATAGGCAATCCTGGGTCAGTAGGAAGGCAGCGTTCCAAAAGCAAGGTGAAGAGGCAGTCTGAGGTCAGTAAACAGGCAGAAGAGAGAAAAAAAAGGGCAAAAACAGGTCACAAGAGGGACAGGAGCACAGAGCTGGGGACACACTGTATCATACAGCACTTCCCAGAATATCTGAGCGCCAACATGAAGGAGCTCAGGGGTTTTATAGGGATCTCAGGCGTGACATCATGCATCACACCTCTTGATCCGCCCACAGTATCCCCCCCCTCCAGTATATCAAGGGAGACAGCGCTGGAAGCACATATGGAAGTGCCGCCAATCCTGCCATTTTCTTGGCCCACTTTGGGGACCTTAGGACCAAATGAGCATCGCTGACCATGTCCATCCCTTTATGACCACAGTGTACCCTTCTTCTGATGGCTACTTCCAGCAAGATAATGCATCATGTAATAAAGCTCACATCATCTGAACATGACAATGAGTTCACTGTACTCCAATGACCCCCACAGTCATCAGATCTCAATCCAACAGAGCAAGTTTGAGATGTGGTGGAATGGGAGATTTGCATCATGGATGTGCAGCCAACAAACCTGCAGCAACGGTGTGATTCCATCATGGATAATCCATATGGATTAAAATTTCTGAGGCATGTTTCCAACATCCTGTAGAAAGTATGCCTTGAAGAATAAAGGCAAAAAGAGGTGTGCCTAATAAAGTGGCCAGTGCGTGTATATACTGTACATATGTTATTTAATAGAACATGTAACCTTACTTAGTAGGAAAATCAAGCTCCCTTATAGCTATAAAACGAACAATTGGTGGGATATGGATTTTTTTTTTCTCTTGAGTAATTTAATGGCTTTGTTATGGTTGGCAGAGCCAGGCTTGAAGATGTCAGCTGGGCCAATTAAAGCTGTTATTTTTACTTAGCTCTGCATTTTGGTTTACACAGTTGAGGTGATATATATGCCTTGGGTATATTTACTAAAATGGGAGCTTAGTGCAGCTAAAATAAGAGGTTATGCGGGGAACTTCAGCACCTCAGAGATTTCACAGGCTGTCTTGACCTGAGGTCCCTTTGGTTTTAATGGTAATTTTACACTTTTGACAACTACTATGACTATCCACAAAGCTGGACAAGAAACATTAAAATTACATTCAACATAGCTTCCCTCAAAATAAAATAAATATAAAAGCTAGATTTACTGGATTTATTAGTATTTTAGGTTATTTGGAACAGAGGAAAGAGGATGTGCTTGTGGACAAACCAAAAACCCCATAAAACAAGATATGTGCAAAGACCTGTTAACATTAAATTAGGGCTGCAACAACTAATCGATAAAATCGATAATAATCGATAATGAAATTCGTTGTCAATGAATTTCATTATCGATTAGTTGAATCGATTATTATCGATTATAAAATGAGGGTTTTTTCAGAGCAAACGCTCTGAAAAATACCCCTCATTATATAATCCGTTTAGTCTGACTCACAGCAGCAGCTCCTGCTTACCAGCCCCTCCCTGTAATCACTGTGACAACTGGCCCCGCCCCTTCCTTCTCCCAGAAGGCCAGAACCACATGGCTGTGACACTCATCTAACTGTAAGTATAAAATTAATATTTGGGAGTTAATTTAGGGGCAGTTATGGTTAATGGGGTGTTTAGGAGCAGCTATGGTTAATGGGGTGTTTAGGGTTAATTTAGGAGCAGCTGTGGTTAATGGGGTGTTTGGGGTTAATTTGAGGCAGTTGTGGTTAATGGTATGTTTAGGGTTAATTTAGGGGCTGTTGTGGTTGACAGAGTCTTTAGGGTTAATTTAGGGGATGCTGTGGTTAATGGGGTGTTTAGGGTTAATTTAGGGGCAGTTATGGTTAATGGGGTGTTTAGGGTTAATTTAGGGGTAGTTATGGTTAATGGGGTGTTTAGGGTTAATTTAATGATGAGGACTGAGGGTTAATTTGATTAATTTAATAAAGTTAACTTAAGGTGCAGTTAGAGATAAAGGGGGGCCAAACTAAGCGGAATCTAAATCCTGGGGGCAGTGAAGATTAACCCAGTACTTATTTTAAAAAGTATGGTGTCAGTGTGCTGTGAACGGGTCTGTGACTCTATGAGGGGACTATGAGATATCTGGGGGGTATAAGGCATATCTGGGGAGGACGGAGTGACATATCTGGGGGTATAAGGCATATGTGGGGAGGGCAGTGTGGCATGTCTGGGGAGGACGGAGTGGTGTATCAGGGTGTATAAGGCATATCTGGGGCCACAGTGGCATATCTGGGGGTAGACTGGAGTGGCATATGTGGGGAGGGCAGCGTGGCATGTCTGGGAGGTAGTGTGGCATGCCTGGGGAGGATGGAGTGGTGTATCAGGGGGTATAAGGCGTATCAGGCACAGTGGCATATGTGGGGGTGGAGTGGCATATGTGGGAGGCAGCGTGGAGTGGTATATGTGGGAGGCAGGGTGGAGTGGAATATGTGGGAGGCAGCGTGGAGTGGTATATGTGGGAGGCAGCGTGGAGTGGCATATGTGGGGGGGCAGCATGGCATGTCTGGGAGGCAGCGTGGCAAGCCTGTGCTCAAATGTGCATAAATTGGGGGGGGCTGGTTAGGAAATAAAGACAAGAAATGTATTTTATCAAAGTTTTTTTATTATGCTGTTTGTATTTAACATCATTTGTTTATTAAATTATTTTAAATAAATGAAAAATTTACATTCATTTTTTTTATCCGATTAATCGAGTAATCGAAAAAATAATCGGCCAACTAATCGATTATGAAAATAATCGTTAGTTGCAGCCCTACATTAAATAAGCATTATTTAGTTTTGTTACGTACAGAATATGCATTTATCCCCATTGTTCCTAATAAATTCCCATTGCATAGAACTATATTCTACAGGCATAGTTGCTATCTCAATTATTTTTACAGCGAAATCCAAGATAATTGGACTTCTGAGTACATTTAAAATGTACTTACGGAATAAGGGCCTCGATGTTTCAGTACACTTGAAACACTTTTTATATGTTTTGATTTACACCCACTTCTTCTAAATAATGGATAGTGTGTATATATATATATATATATATATATATATATATATACATACACACACACATTTATAAATAGTAGTGGTGCAAAGATGTAGACTGCAAATGAAGCAACGCAGTACACAACATATCGCAGGGTAGGGGCTAAAGAAGGGGCTAAATTCTATACTGTACAATTTTTTTTCCATCCCTGGTGGACCTTTCTTTTACTATATCGCTTATTATCAATCTGGCTGAGGGTAAAGAGAGTTGTATCCACAAAAGCTCATCACCCTTTATTTTTTAAAACAAAAACATGAGAACTGTTTTATATAAATCTATGTGGTTACGTGTGTTTCATTTTTAAGGAGAAGTTACAGTGGGACAGGGGGCACATGTGAATTCCAGGTTGCTCGGCAGCTGATCTCACAACAGATCATACCGCCAAATATTTTTTTGTATAGACAACTCTTCCCATGGTTGCAGGCAGTCATATTAATAAGCTACCTGCTCCTTGCAATGCTCACTGACCAATCAGCAACATTCTCTCTCCCCAGAACAGAGCATTGGGTAGAGGGAAAGGATTTTAATCATGCAAGACTTGGCTTCCAAAGGGCAGCCCCACTAAGTTACAGAAATAACTTTATAGCTCTGACAGCTCACAGAATTGCACTACCTACGGCATACGCAGTCCCGTTTGTCAGCTACATCCACAGAATATCGGTGGTAAAATTATCTACTACATTACTAGAAAACTGCCAGAATGTTTGCAACAAAAAAAGAAAAAAAAAAAATCAGTAAAAGTGATATCTGCCACCGTCCATCCACCAACTAGTAACTATGAAGTCTTCCCCTTTTTTTTTTTTTTTAGATACATGATTACCACACTGTTAATTGTGTGTGTAGTTTGACCCTGTTCTTTGATTATAAGTAAGTAGTCTCCCATGTATCACAACCTTTTTTGTTCTCTAGGATGATGGCATTCGCCACCATAAGTAATCCTCTCAATAGATTGCATACATTTTTCCTCTGATGATTTTCTAAGCCCCAATTCAACTGGCAGCTCTCACAGGTCCTATCTTCAGTGACTCACATCCAAAATGATGCTCAGCACTCCTAATGTTTCAATTGCTTACTCATGGGTAAAAACAGATATACTTTAACCTATATGGTTTGGCAATACAATAAATTGTTGTAAAGTGAGCAAAATAAGCTTCTTAACATGGTGAATACTGTAAGCTGAAGGTACAATAATTGCGTTCCCTACTACAGGCAATGTACGTTGATTAAAGCTATACGTTTTTCGCTGCTGGGGCATACCATAGATGTTGTGATATGTGCATGTATTTTATAGGGTACATATGAGGAAGATAATATTACCATTTCCACAGCGATTGCATACGCTCCCCCGGCCTATCTGCACTATTATTATTATCTTTTATTCAAGACAAGGTATGACAAGACAAGAATTGACAGACTAAGACAAACCCATACATTAGGTGGAGAGATTATACAGTATACCTGTGTAGGTGCTGCCTGCCAAGAGGACAGAAAAGCATCCGCAATTGGAAGGAGCGCAGTTCGGTCATTCAATTATTTATTATTATTACTTGCACAAATATACCGACATTCTAATGTAAAACTAGTTTGCAATAGTCAATTCCATGATGTATAACTCAAAGTTTAATTCTTACATTGACATTTGTTAAACCTTTTTTTCCAATCTAAAATGAAAAAGCTTTGATCCTGTTGCTTACAATCATACCCATGTCTCCATAACCTCTGTCTAAATTTCAGTTTCAGGCTTTTAAATGAATATAGTTTTTGGTTTCAAAAAGCAATTACTGTAATTTAACTAATTAGACTACTAAAAAAAAAGTAAATGTTATAACGTACAAATGCTTAATTATCTTTGCTAATAAGTTTGAGGTAGCTTAATGCAGAAAGAGAATTCCTGCTGCTTTTAATCTAGCCTTAAATGGCTTCTCGGATGGGGAAAGTTATTGAACCAACGAACATCATAACTTCAATTACTTAGATGGCATTTCTGTCTGAAAAAGCATGTATTCTTTTTTTTCTTGTTTTAATAATAAACGGCTGCAAAAATATATGTTTGCATTTTACTAGGACTTGACATTTTGGCTTTTTCCCAGTGTCCCCATGCTATGCATTTTCACATTACACTATAAATATTTATATTTCTATTAGCAATTTAATTTGGTAACTTAGAAATGACACAGTCGTTCATTAAATGCAACCTGGTGAGATGCTGATACCATAATTATATTGATTTAAAAAAAGAAAAGCAAACAAATACCAGAGTGAAATTATCCACAAATAATGTTTTACAGGGAAAGTCGTGGTTATCCCTTTCAACATTAAATCCAGTTAGGCCATGAATAAATAGCTTGCTTTATTTGTAAAAGATAGGAGTCGTGTTTTCTTAAGTAGCTTGTGATTCCAGTATCAGATTCCTATATCCTCCTGTTCTATATGATCACAGGATTCAGAAGCTGCTCTTTTCAAAAATGAAGTATCTTAGAATGTTTTAAATCCTGTTAGGCTGAATCAATCAAAATACACAAATGTGTGTGATGATGTTTTGGAGAAAAGGGGCAGTTTTGATGAATAACTACAGGCAATAAATTAGGCTGGCTCAGCAAAATCTACAATTATGGCAAGTGCACAGGGCGCCATGACAACAGGGGTGCCTGCCCGGGACTTAAATTAAAACTTTCTTATTTAACATCCTCCATGTTAAATAATTTTTTTTTTACTTTATTTAACATGGAGGATGTTAAAGTTAAAACAAAAAACAAACAAACAATGTTTTAATTTTAAGTCCCGGGCAGGGTCGCTCGTTAAGTTTTCAGCAACCGCTCGGCACCCCTCACTCTCTGTGACTCCGTCGCGCTGCCGGCGTTTCATGCTGAGCACCGAAATATGTCATATTCCGGCGCTCAGCTGTGAAGCGTGCACCGTGGCAGAGCGGGAAGACGGACGCCTCCCGCTCCCACTGCAGGACTCAACAAGGTAAGTAAGGATAATGGGGGGGAGGGGAAGGCAGTGAGAAGGGACAGAGGGGGGGGCAGTGAGATGGGACAGAGGGGGGGGCAGTGAGATGGGGCAGAGGTGGGGGCAGTGAGATGGGGCAGAGGGGGTAAGGCAGTGAGAAGGGGTAGAGGTGGTAGATAGTGATAAAGGGGGAGAGGGGACAGATAGTGAGAAAGGGGAGTTTTGTGACAAGATTTTTTTCCTTTCTTTTTTTGGAATGGGGGGGGCGCCAGAGGAGTAGTCCGCACAGGGCGCCAGAACACCCAAGGCCGGCTCTGCGCCAACTGTTCTGGTTTATTTCTCTATGGTGTTATTCTTAGCTTTGTCATTCATGTATGTTATCTATGCAACAGAACTACCATCTTATATTCTGCATTACTTTTACAATCAAAGTTAAATGGTTAATACCGTGAGGAAATGTAACTGTGAGTGGGAAAGACATATGGCTTTCCTCAATAATAGATAAGACATTGGACCAAATAAGGTTGGGTGCTGTTATAAGCAGAGAAAAATGGATCTTCACTAATGTCAAATATTTTTGCTTGCAATCCCTGTAAAATCTGACATATATTTTTCCCCACTTGTGTATTTTATAAAAAACTTAAAAATGACTTACAATTGTTATGTAAAATCTCTTCTACAAATTTAGAATTTGTTCTTTACAAGTACAGATTATACCAAAGATTTACATTTTAACACAAAACAATCCACATGCCACGCTCTGCTTTTCTTGTAAAGGTCGCATAAGTATAGCTCTTGAATCCTAATTTATAAAAAGACATAATGGCCTGTTGTATCGAGTATGAAGTTCTTTCCACAATATATTACTAATTCTATTCAAATACAACCAATTGCAACCCATTAAAGTCCTCTGAGGCACATAATCCTAGATGCAGATTATAAACTGTATGGTGTAATGTCCTTGCTATAAAAGTTACTTAAAAGAGAAAAGAAATATGGCTTAGATGGCCCTTGTATATGTTTGCTTGGGCGCAAAGTACATGTTGTTCAGAGAAGAATAATGGTGAGAGAGTGAAAAACACATTAGTAGGACTCAAGAATAACCAAAAAAAAGTATTATAATAAAAATAGAAAAATGTCATGAGCTTCAAATTTGCTAGCTATATGACTAGTACTGCTATATACCACCCAAAATTAATGTGGAGATGAAAATACCATTTATAGTAGTATAGTTCAATTAAAGACTTGCAAAGCTCATTTAGCAAAATAAGCAAGGATAAAAGAACAACCTACACTGTAAATTCTAATTTAAGTATAAAAGATTGGAAAGTATTTCTATGAAGTGTCATAAGAAGACAAACGTGCTTATTTCTGGTTCTAAGAGCTATGGCGAACAATTTTCTGTACACAAATGGTCGAGGTGCAATTATACGGTGTGCATTGTGCTAACCAAAGACAATATTATTTCACGCAATAATTTTACCTTTTTAGAAATATTCAAAAATGCAGCACAGTTCACATCTTAAAAATAAATCAATCAGAGTATTAGTATGCTAAAAAAGGATTATAAACCCAGGTTTATTTCTAATAAATCCATTTGATTCACCTGCAGGTGACACTGTTGGTCTTAATCAGCAACATGCATATACCACATCCCGTATCTGTAATCTGCCTTAAAGACAATTTTCCTCTGCGTATTTATGTACATACAAGCAGCGTCTGACTAGGAAAAAACAATGTTTATTAGTTTGCTTTGGACGACTAAACTCAACTTTGTCAAATGGCAAACGGAAAGAAATTAAAAAAAAATAAATTAAACGAAGAAGAACTAGAGATTTAAAAAGAAAAAAAAACGTGATTCGACTCATTACCGCTAGCCTCTTATATTGCCAGCTATACAAATGAAAAATATTTACAAACATTCTAGTAGGCTTGAAAATAATTTCTAATGTACTCTCACAGTAGACATAAAAAAAAGAAATGACTGTTGAGGGAAATGTTAGTTGCTTGCTGATAGAATAATATCAGTGGCAGGAGATCATTTTAAATAAACTATCATGTGACTTCATTAGCCACAGATTAGGAAAATAGAAATGGAACAGAAGAAGAAATGAAACCAATTTGGTTTCCATGCACCTGTTTGAAAAAGAAATGTCAGTCTTCAAGGCAAATAAATGTTTCTGTATGGATGATAAGCCCGACAGACATTTTTAACAATGCAGTACTAAACTATTGTATTATATAACACAGGTACACATACACATTTTAGGGGGTATAGAATAAAAGGAAAGCAAAGCCTAACTTGCAGAGTTTGGAACGCCTACTTGGTCAAAAGGGCTCAGAACTGCAAGGGTGATCTAACCATAGAGTAAACTTGGCAACTCCTGGGTCCCCAATCTGTACAAAGTATGGGGTATGCTAATGAATTTCAAGGATAAGCACTGATAAATTAAACTCCTTCATGACCAAGCATATTTAGCACCCACAAGGTCTTAGCTTTCACTATTTGAAATAAAAAGGACACATTCTTGTACACAAAAAAATAAACAACCCAAATTCGCCTGGTGTCTGTAAATTTATGTATATATATTTTTTTTAATAAACATATATATAAAGATTTGAAAAAAGGCTGTAAAATCTAGATTCATCAGAGAACCTGCTGAAGGCATAGCCAGTGTTTGGGGTCTATTTACTAAAGAGTTGGCAGGAG
This sequence comes from Spea hammondii, assembly GCA_029215755.1. Taxonomy (NCBI): domain Eukaryota; kingdom Metazoa; phylum Chordata; class Amphibia; order Anura; family Pelobatidae; genus Spea; species Spea hammondii. Next base: position 70,959,330 of record JARDYJ010000003.1, on the reverse strand, counting down.
AATTAGGGAGTTGAATCCAAAACACTCCGAGTATACTGGGTACACTGAGTACTTAAATTGTACCCACTATGATCCTGCCACCTACCAATGGTTTCCGGGAAGACTGTCTCGGTTGCAAGGCAGTCTTCTGCAACATAACCCAGTGGAAACAAGTGTGTATGGAGGTGGACAGAGGTGAGTTCCATGCAACATGTTAAAATGATGGTATCACATGTTGTTCTGAGCAAACTTGTTAAAAACTTGTTATTGCCATCACATCGGAAAGCTTTCTTAAGGGTTTCTACATTTGTTATGCGCATAAATATTCGCAAGAAGGGTTAAAGTAACGTTTATATGGATAGCAAGCTATAGCAGCCACTTAATGTTTGTTTCGGTGGAGTAGCTCTTATAGGTGGTTAAAGGCTCATCAAATTGTGATTCACCTACAGAAGCAAAATGCTTGGGCAGGCAGTGCAAAGAGGTTGTGCCCTGCTGTAGATTAAAGAAGGAACTGGAATCATACATTATTTCCCTTTATACAAATATTATAAGATATCCTTCAGCATGTAACCACATAGCTTCAGAAAATCCCAGCTTGCTCTGTGTTATAATATTTCTGGCACAGATTTCACTGCTATTATGGATCTTTTCTGCTGAACATGCTAGGGATTATGTATGCAAATGTTTCCGGCCCAAGGTTTAAAAACCATTCTTACAATCGTTGCAACTAAACAGCAAGGACACTAGCAGAGAACACTCTGAATGTGTGTTCCGAATGCCAAGGTAGCGCCAGTATGTACAGTGCACTAGCAGTGTTTCTGAGAGCCATGTTCAAAAATGCATTAAAAAGTTATACTATTGTTGGTCAAAGGGGTTCATGTTTTCAAACAATACTTGTTTTGGAGAGAAAAGGGATAACTGATGCTGACACCAATTTCAGTAAGAGCAGTTTTCTGATTTATTTTACATTACATCCACAAACACTACAATCTAGTGCCGAGGAACTTTTTTCTTAACTTCTATATAATTTGCTCTTTCGTATAAGGGTACCATATAGGTTAGAGAGAACCTCCCGTTTAAATTTACATAAGTTTAAGAAGATCACATTCTCCTAATTATACAATACAAGCAGTAGCTCTCAAACTCACATGATACTCACTACATTGTAAATTTTGTAGCTATACCAATGCCCTGGGGAAAGACCCTTTTATTAACAACGTGGGTACCTTTCTGCACACAAAGAGTCCAAATAGGGGACAATTCAACATAAAAGTTGGCTGGAGATAGGGTATGCATTGAGGGTAATCCCCTGTGTTGTTAGGTTGTTACTCACTTACTGTGCGTGAAATTATGCATGATGGCACCTATAATGCTACACTTCAAAGCAAAACTTCAGGATGCCTCGAAATTTCTTTTTTAAACTTTTTTATTATTATTATTTATGGGAACCAATAAACCAAAAAACATTTCATGATGTCCCTTTAGCATCAGCATGTGATCTATGCAAAGAGATAAAGGTTCCTTGTTGTGTTTTTTGGGTTTTTTTTACATTTGGGGCATCAAATGCTGTGAACCATTACAGCTCTGACATCTCAAGAAACACAGTTAGCAATAATTCCTTAATCATAGCCAGAGGACAAATTATACAGCCCCAAAAATCTAGGCTGAAAAAAAGGATTACCTAGCAGCAGCGATATGGAGGTCAAGTCCTATGAGACTACAGAAAACTTTCTTTCGCTAGAATAATATATACATACAGTTAGGAAAAAAAACAACATAGAAACAGATTGTTCATGTATTCATTAAATATAGAGACAGTATCATAGTAAATTCTTACTTAGCCAAGTGCTACTGTTCAAACACATTTCTATTTTATCAGGTAACGTCAATTGGTTTATGTTTTTATTTAGCATGCTGCTTTAGTTTAAAATAGTTAATTTTAGGATGTTGCAAAAAATGCCACTGAGAAAAATGTGGCTCTGTACAGCATACATAAAGTCAATTATTCTATGCAAAACATATGAAAGAATACTAAATCGTGCATCCAAGTACTGGAAATATTCCTAGTACTGTGAAAAAATAATCATTAGTATTTATCAGGCCAAGTCTCCAGAACTATTTTATTTTGTTAGTAACAGATTTCAGCGGGGAGCTGGACCCTCACGACTTAATATTGGAGTCCATCAGATGACAAAATCTATCAGCGCGGTCATCCATTTCACTCAAAGGTCCTGATGCGGCTTGCCATCCCCAGCACCACTCACCTTATTCAAGTCTGACACTCTTATCATGGTCTCTGTCTAACTATTCACTTCTACTTTGTCATCACAGCTACAATTAATCATCCGTAATCTTTTGGATGCCAGAATCTATTCAACCTTCTAAGCATTTTCCTCCCCACCAGAAATGCAATCCCAAATGAATAGCGAGGCACTGAAGCTTCTACATGTGTAAAATGTTAGCCTATATGCCTGTGTTTCTGTCAAAAACACCCATAACAAGCATAGTTAAGTCTGAATAATTTAACATTCAGAACGTACATTACACTGCACCTATCAATTTGAGGTTACTGCACAAAGTATCAGCACGGCTAATTACCATGGAATTTGGCAAGGTAGATAAGTGGAACAGGCTGTTATCAGAAGTCATACAGATAAATACATTGTAGGAATTTAAGCATGTATAAGGAAGTCTCCTCTATGTCACAGTAACAATTTCTGAGATGGCATATAGCATATACCCAGAGTGTCGCTACATACATGGTAGGTTGTTGATACCTTATTAAATTTGGGCTGGATGCATAACATGTACTTAGCTGGCACCCGAAGGGTTTAAACAATTCTAGTTTTTGAGTACTATGTTTTTAGGCAGCTGCGTATTTGCAGTATGTATGTGTTCTAGCTCTGTTATCTTAGCTCAATCCACACTACAAAACACACTGACCCTTTACTATGCTGCCTGTGGTAAGAATTGGAATGGCTCAATCTTAATCATCCAATCGGACCCTAATTAAAGTCTGAATAGGAATAGACTTCATCAGAATTACCATAAAGAGTCAATCAATATGGTGTTTGAGCAGGGAAAGCTACCCAAAATAATATGACTGACAACAATGGCAGCCTCCACCTCCTCCAATCAAATCCATAAAAAAATTTCAATAGTGACCTTCACTAAAACCCAAACAAAAAACAATAATAAACGAAATAAAACATGTAGAGAACTCACAAAAGAGGCTCCAAATAAGACCTGGAGCTTTGTGGTAATTGGAGCAAATAGAACCTTCTCTGTAGAGTGAGAACATCATATTTGAGGTAAATCGGAAATGAAGGATGATGATCAATTGGCTGGAGTTCCGGGGCGCCCAACACTTCCAAACTTCAGCTCACTGCTTGACCAGACCCTTCAATGAAGACAAACTACCAACTTGTTTTGTCCCTTTGAACTTCCTCACGGTAGTAGAACAAGCATTACTGACAAACTTAAATATACAAGCGATTTAACCCCTTAACGACATTGCAGTGCAATGCCATAAAGTCTATACATGTATGGGCTGTTAAACAGCTTCCCTCTCCCTTGCCTCGGGAGAGGGAAGCTACCCCCCTTCTCACTAGCGACCCTCTCCCTACCCTCCCTTCTCACTAGCTACCCTCTCCCTATCGCCCCCTTCTCACTAGCTACCCTCTCCCTACCGCCCCCTTCTCACCAGCTACCCTCTCCCTACCCCCTTCTCACTAGCTACCCTCTCCCTACCCCCCCTTCTCACTGTCTACCCCAGGGGTGTCCAAGTTTTTTCTGCAGTGGGCCACTTCATCAGAATTGTATATGTGCGAGGGCCGCACTCATTTTTCACTGTTAGAAAATATGGCCTTTAATAAAATATGCAGATTAAAATAAAGTAAATGACACAAAACCTTTACTTTTCCTCTCACTGATTTCTGGGCCTAGTAAGTTTTGCGACTACAAATTCAGGACTCAGGATAATTAAAAATGAAATAGTTCTATTTATTCTAGGGATACACCGAAATGACAATTCTGGACCAAAACATTCACGGTTCACTTAGCCAAAACCGAAAATGACCCCCCACCTTTAAAAATAATAATAAAAACTCAAATTTTTAATAAAAGTAGGTAACACACCACAATTGGACAAAACACCAATCACACTCCTATCATACCCAGGCAGCCAGTACATGCTGGTACAGGGTGGCTGTAAGTGATGTGCAGACCCCATATTGCTGGCAGCATCAATACACAAGGGGGGCAGCTAGCTAGGTTTCAGCATGTACTGGCTGACTTGGCATGATAGGAGTGTGATTGCTAACAGCAATCACAGTGCCATCATGCCTAGGTTCCAGCACTTACACATCCAACCAGTAAATGCTGGAACCTAGGCATGATGGGACTGTGATTGCTGTTAGCAATCACACTCCTATCATGCCAAGTCAGCCAGTACATGCTGGTACAGGGTGGCTGTAAGTGATGTGCAGACCCCATATTGCTGGCAGCATCAATAGACAAGGGGGGCAGCTAGCTAGGTTTCAGCATGTACTGGCTGACTTGGCATGATAGGAGTGTGATTGCTAACAGCAATCACAGTCCCATCATGCCTAGCTTCCAGCACTTACACATCCATGCTATCACACACACACACTCATTCACAGATTCATTCCCTCAATCACGCATACTGATTCAAAGACCCTCCCCACCCCCTTACCTGCACTGCAGCTCCTCGACGCCGCTCACAAACTTCAGCAGGGGGCGCGGCCTCCCTCTGCGTTCTCTGGTACTGCACAGAGGAAGCAGGATGTGATGTCACGTGCAGTACAGAAGACCCTCCCACAGGTAAGTAGCAGGGCTCTTGTTGTAGCAGGGCTCGAGGTGCAGACCACGTAAGATCGGTTGCCCTGGCTGCCGATCTTACGCGGGCCGCACCTCGAGGTCTTGCGGGTCGCATTTGCGGCGTTTCTATGGGGGGGGTTCCTACGGCCCTGGGGGGGATTTATTCATTATCGGTCCCTCCCGCATGAGTTACTGGGGGGGGGATCTGTCCCCCTCGTCCCCCCTGTTCCTACGCCCATGACCACCACCCCCTTACACATCCATGCTATCACACACACACACTCATTCACAAGCATTTAAATACTCATTCATTCCATTAATCACACATACTTACCCAAAAACCCTCTCCCACCCCCTTACCTGAACTGCAGATCTCCTACTCGCAGACTTCTGCAGGGGCCCGGCTGTGCGAGCAACTTCTCTGGCCCCGCGCCCAGAGGAAGGAGGGGGGAGGTAGATTATGTGAGGACTTTGCTAGCTTCCTGTTCTCCTGCTGCTAATAGCAGAATCGCTGCTCGCGACCAAAGCACGGTAAGCAGCCTGGCCCCAGCAGAATGAGGTCTGATTAGAAGACGACCTTGATTATAAGACGAGGAGTATTTTTCAGAGCATTTGCTCTGGAAAAAACCTCGTCTTATAATCGAGCAAATACGGTATATGGTGGTGAATACATTATATGTCTAAATATGTGTTTTATTTACATAAATTCATAATAATTCATTTGAGTGTTTCCTTGTGTAGAGTCACTTTCTTCTCTGTATTTGTTGTTGTTAGGTCTTTATGCCTTATTATTTCACTCAAGCTATAGGCCCACCTCATATCTTCACTTTTGTTTTTGTCAGTTCTAACCTGCATTACTATGTTCAGCATTGTATTTTATGCTTAAGGAGTAAAATATTTCTTTTCCACAGGACAATAGTTGCAAGTCTGATTTCTTTTTAAAACGTTAAAAACAAAGGCTCAAAAATACAAGGAAAAATTTAGCCTGTAAACGCTGAATACAATGAAATATGAATAATTCAATTCTATAGCATCAAACACTTTTTTTTTTTTTTTATTAGGTGGCAGGACTTTGTTATACTAATAAAAGCCCATTATTGCATCACAGAGGATCCACAAAGAAGAAAACAGGTCTAAGTGACATAATAAACAAATGTAATGGAAACTAGGGGAATGTTGTCCCAAAAAAAAGAATGTTTAATTAGATTCTCTAAGTGCTCACAAACAAGTATTTACATGAATTTTACATTCATAGTTGACTATAACATAATTAAAATGTATATAGCACATAAATAAATGTTTATCTTAGAATTACAGCAAAGTTAGAAGTTCAGTTCCATTACATATTTCACTACTTTTCACAGTGTATTATTATCAGCCACAGATTTAAGAAGCAATGAGAAGTTAAATAAATATTTTATGAGTCCGCCATGTGAACTAAATCTCTCTCGTTTGCAGCTAAAAAAAACAGATGAGCAGAAGCATTTCCATTACATTACCACACCAAACAGGTCACAGGAGAGTAGAAATAACGCAAGTAGCCAAACTCTCTAAATATCTCTGCTAATGGAAAAATATCCATTGATATATAGATATACACCAGAGACATTCATTCAAGATCATTCAAAAGAATGAATGTTGCACTTGCTCATACCTTTCCGTACATCAAATCATTCCATCACTGAAGGTTAAATCACAAGTACATTACACTCTGTGTGTGTGGGTAGATGTACTGTATATAGACTACCGGTCAAACGTTTGGGGTCGCTTAGAAATGTCCTTGTTTTTTGTTTTTGAAAGAAAAGCATTTTTTGTCCTTTCGCACATCAAATGTATCCAAAATGTACAGTGATTTTTAATGGAATATCTTCATAGGCGTATAGAGACCCTTTATCAACAACCATCACTCCTGTGTTCCAATGCCACGTTGTGCTAGCTAATCAAAGTTTAAAAGGCTAATTGATCATTGAAAACCCTTTTACAAATATGTTAGCGCTAGAAATGTCCTTGTTTTCCATGAAAACAGCTAACTAACTCCAAGCATTTGAACAGTAGTGTATATAGATATACACATGATACACACACACACAAAACGTAGAAATGAAAGTTACAGGAGAGTATCAGTGGGGTAAAGATAATATAGTCTCACGAATTCAACTCCTTGGCAATATAGCCATGTAAAATTGGGCTAAATTAGCCAAAATGGGGTTAAATAATATATGGCCATATAGTACGATAACATCCCCAATATTTATGTCTCGGATAGATGCTTTCTAAATAGCATTTGCTGGATGCGCACACATATATAATAGTATATATTATGTATACATACATACATATTTCGTCCAAACCAAAAGGGCAGGAAGTAAAATTTCTTGCCCGTAAACAAATGTACCAAAACAATAAATGGTATTTCCTGCCCTTTCGGCTTGGACAGAAATTGGAGGGCAATTAACATTCAGAAACAAAACATTGTTGGCAATTACACTCATTCAGTCTCTCTCTGAATGACTCTACCTTCTCTGCCGACTGCTTCTGTGACCCTGCACCCTTGCCATGCAGGGCCACATTTTCTCTTGCATATTCTTACTCTTCTGTATGTTTTATTCTGTCTTCTTTCTTTATCCATTGTTCCTTGTGTCTTGTTTCTTTGCTTCTCATGGACACTTAGTTTAGGTTTTTGTTTCTTTGTTTTCTGACAAATTTTACTTCCAGGACTTTTAGTGCCAATGAAAGCGAAGCTTCTGGGCCCACCCTTTTTCTCAAATGGCGGAAACTGCACCCTTTTGTGGAAGTTCCCCAGAGTAGAATAATGAAGACAGATTTGCTGAGGTAGGGAGGTACAGAAAGTCTTCATTATTCTGGCCTACCGGTTAACTTCCGCAAAAGGGCCGAGCCTCCAGACACGCTCTCACTCCTGTTCTTTCAATTGAAGGTCTGGCAAAAGTAATGTACGCGAGGTCAAGGTTAGGGCCGGACTTAATCCTAGTCCTACTTGTATGTATGTTTCTACAATAAATAGCACATATGCTGTTTATTAAGATTTGAAACTATCCTTAAATCATTAAACATGCATCCCATAATACACTCTTAGGCGCTCGACATATCTCCATGGGTTATTCAACATCTAACTTTAATATTTCATGTAGCAATCAGTGTTTAACAGAGCATGAAAAGAAAGTAGCACAGTGTTGTAATTTCTACAATGACAGAAGGAATCACTTTACATTTGGTAGAGTCACAAAGGCGAATAATAACAAAAGTGAGTAGTATGAAGGTTCAGATAATGTTTACTGTTTGACACATCATAGGTGTAAAATTTTACTATTGCAGAATCCGCAGAAAGAATGTAACAAAAAAAAAAAACTGTCGGAGGGAATCTAAAGTTCTAAACCAAAGCACCATGAAAGTTTTAACTGACTGGCTGTATGTTAAACAGTTGAACTGGATAAGAGTAAACATCTTAAAAGCCTAGTGGAAAGTTGCCAATAGAATCAAGAGACCATTTTGTTTCCAGTTGTAATGCACCACTAATGCAGATGTGTGGCATGTCCTTGTTACTATGCACACTTACACAGATTGATTTCATGTTTCTCCCACTGAATGACTGTCAAAAAATCTTTCTTCATTCACAGGTATTTGAAAGAATGTCTGGGGTATATGAGGAAATATTCTATGTGGGAAAGGGAACTCCAAAGACAAACTTAAAGTCTCTTCCCTGGGGGTCCATTATTATTATTATTTATTGTTTTATATAGCGCCATCAAATTCTGTAGCGCTGTACAATGGGTAGACCGGACATAACAAGTAGTATGTAACATAACAAATTGACTTACAGAGACAACAGGTGAGGGGGGCCCTGCTCAAACGAGCTTACAAACTACAGGTTCATCACCCTCCATGGTTCTAGTAAACTAACATTAGCCTTCAACAACTCAGCCCCTTCCTGAAACCATACGGTGGGGCATTGGTCAGGGTCCAATTTTATCCAGCACTCAGTCTTGGACAACATTGAAGGCCCGCCACCCTATGACTAATCCAGCATTGGGACACTGGGAGCATATACCGTATTTGCTCGATTATAAGACGACCCCGATTACAAGACGACCCCCCAAATCTGAATATTAATTTAGGAAAAAAAATAAAAAGCCTGAATATAAGGCGACCCTATAGGAAAAAAGGTTTACCAGTAAATGTTAATTCATGTAAACTATTTTTTTTAATAAAAGCTATGATTGAGAAAAATGTTGGTTTTATTTCCTTCTATTTTCCAACCTGCCCCCCCAGTTATGCCCCAGAAATGCCTTATACCCCCTATATGCCACTGTGCCCCGTGATATGCCTTTTAACCCTCTAAATGCCACTATGCCCCATGATATGCCTTTTGACCCCCTATGTGCCACTCTGCCTCCAGAAATGCCTTATACCCCCCTATATGCCACTCTGGCATTAAGGGGGTTAAAAGGCATATTATGGCGCAGGGTGGCATATAGGGAGGTTTAAGGCATTTCAGGAGGCAGAGTGGCGTATAGAGAGTTAAAAAGGCATTTCTGGAGGCAAAGTGGCATTAAGGGGGTTAAAAGGCATTTCATAGAGCACTCTGCCTCCAGAAATGCCTTATGCCCCCCATTTAACACTCCCCCGCCCCCCCACCAAACTTACCGGTGCTTCTGAGTCCCCGGTGTGTAGCCGGGGAAGCGTGTAGATGTCTATGAGATTCGCGTAGACAACTTACGCTGCAGCCGAAAGGAGGTGTGGCTAGCAGCGGGGGTTGTCTGCGTCCATCGCGCAGACCTTCCCCGGCTGTCAGAGATCAGAGTTCCCCTGATCTCTGCCGCACCGGTGCGGAGAACTCTGATCTCTGAAAGCCGGGGAAGGTCTGCGCGATGGACGCAGACAACCCCCGCTGCTAGCCACACCTCCTTTCGGCTGCAGCGTAAGTTGTCTACGCGAATCGCGTAGACATCTACACGCTTCCCCGGCTACACACCGGGGACTCAGAAGCACCGGTAAGGGGGGGGGGACAGGAGGATCCAGGATCCGGATCTTAGTCAGACCTATTTGAGGTCTGATTATAAGACGACCCCGATTATAAGACGAGGGGTATTTTTCAGAGCATTTGCTCTGGAAAAAACCTCGTCTTATAATCGAGCAAATACGGTAAGTTTACTAAAACATAATGTTTATCAAAAATTGACATCTAATACTATAAATCGTCCTTCAGGGTCCAATACAGTGGAATGTATGTTATATGGTAGTGATCTGTGTAACAGAATAGCCACACCTCTTGACCTGGACACATGGGAGGCACTAATACATTCAACTATCCAAGGACCCCGTAGGGAGCTGTTATCTCCAGTGGGTCTTCTGTAAAAAGAGAATTCAGTTGTCTCAATTTTGTTAGAACCATTTTGCATTTTTACTGGGGAGTTCCATCCTTTGACGTTTCAGGAGATAGAAAAGGAACCAGTGCTACGCAATACCAGCCTTGTGTAAAAAGTTCAAAATGAACTGGTTCTGTTCTAGGACCAATTTTATTCAACATATTTATAAATGATCTCGCAATAGGCATTGAAAGTCATGTTTCCGTGTTTGCAGACACTAAACTCTGTAAAGTAATACAATGTCCTTGCTGCAGAGGTATTTAGATAGACTGGCGGACTGGGCACACAAATGGCAGATTAAATTTAATGTAGATAAATGCAAAGTTATGCACTTTGGGGTAAGGAATGCACAAGCAACTTATACCCTAAATAGTAGTGAATTAGGGATAACAACAAATGAGAAGGATTTGGGAATTGTTAGACAACTAGGCAACAACATGCAATGTCAGTCAGCAGTTGCTAAGGCCAGTAAGGTATTGTCATGTATACAAAAGGGCATAAAAATTTTGCCTCTATAAATCACACCTTGACTATGCTGTGCAATTTGGGGCAAAAAGGAATATAAAGGATATTATAGCACTCGAAAAAGGTGCAGAGGTGGGCTACAGAGTTAAAAAAAGGAATAAGACACTTTAGTTATGAAGAAAGGTTAATTCATTTAAATCTGTTTAGTTTAGAAAAACGGCACCTCAGAGGGGATATGATAGCATTATATAAATATATTCGGGGCCAATACAAGCCATTGTGTGGAAACCTATTCATAAACAGGACTATGCATAGGACACGTGGTCACACATTTAGACTGGAAGAAAGGAGATTTAGTCTAACGCAAAGGAAGGAAGGGGTTTTTACAGTAAGGACAATAAGGATGTGGAATTCTCTGCCTGCAGAGGTAGTTTTATCGGAGTCTGTACAGACAGTTAAACAGCAACTGAATACTTTTTAAATTATGGGGAAACAGCTTCTTGATCCAAGGAGAGATCTGGGGTCAAGAAGGATTTATTTCCCCTAGTTTGTTGCAAAATTGGAAAGACCTACAAACCAAATGTTTTTGCTTTCTTTTGGATCAACAGCAATTAACAGATGTGGCTGAACTTGATGGAGGTATGTCATTTTTCAGCCTACGTAACTTTGTAATTTAGTAAGGGAACATTTTGCTTCCTTATAAAACTAAAAACCTATGCAAGTGGTATATTATTCTATATAAAATATATTTGGGAGGAAGGGTAAAACCGCTGTCACTTTAGTCAACAATCCTGGATGTTAGGACTGAGCTTGTCACTAGAGACCAAGTATTTCAAGTACAAACCTATATACAAATATACACAGAACATACAAATAGAAAAGAAAAAAAATCCTCTCTGTTAGCAAGAAGACCACACAAAGATCTAATTAACAGTTTAAGCCAGATATTAATGAAGGAGAAGAATGTGCTAATTCTTCTGGTGGAAGGAAAAGTAATTGAAATCACATCTAAAAGGCTTAAACAGATTAAGAAATTGATCAGCAGGAAATGCTACAATAGACTGAAACAAAAGCTGCAAAGACAAGACACGCTCAGATACTGTAAGTATAAGCTCTTCACTGTGAAAAAACAATTTCTCTTCAGCAGCTATCTTGCTTCAGCTGAGATTTAAAATTTCACATGCCCCAGCAAAAGGACATTTAAGGAAAGAAAAAAAAAAGTGACTCATTCCAATACACAAAGAGAAGACTGAAAAGTAAAGTCTTGCCTTAACTATATTTTTTTCATACACAGATTTTTATTTTTATTTATTTAATTATTTTTTTGGGGGGGGGGGGGGTTGCGTATAATCCTAGTTTTAGAAGAGATTTCTTTCCAGATGAACACATTTGGATGTCGGCAGGCATAAGGTCAACTGAAAGTCATACTTTATTGAAGAATAAGTACTGAAGGTCTGAAAAACGGATTAGCATTTCAAGTATTACGGCAGTCTTTGTGTAGAGAGAACATTGCGCTGGTGAAGAAAAAAAAGAAAGTCCCTAGTAATACAGACGTCTCCGTAGAGAATACAGCCTTCTTGGATGGAGAGATTGTGACAACCAGCTCCACGGCACAATTTTCTTTCTAAATTTGTATACAAAAATTATACTTGAAATACTTCAGGCAAATTTTAAAAAGCAAGCAATTATTCCTCTTGCAAATGGAAGACACCGTTATAAAGCTTTCTAAAGAGGATATATACCTACCACGGGCTTTAAAATTACGGTAACATAGTTGTCCGCTGCTTGCAGCCATTGCAGGTCCACATACCCCATTACAAAATCACTGTGCACAGCTTTCAGTGGTGGTTTTGATGGCCTAATGGGATAGGCACATTCATATTTACTCGCTTGCTTAACTATAAATGATCATTTCCTCCTCTGCATGGTGCAATTTCCAGAACAAAAAAAAACCTCTATCAGGAATTATTTTCATCACAAGAAAATAGTCTTGTGGAAGAAAAGTCGCACTTGTTAACAATAAGCTCTCCTTGAATGTTGCTTAGCAATTTTCCACCAGTAAGGGAATAAAGCATGCACAGACCACTGCATTATAGACGGTAGTAGGGAACTTTTCTGCCATAAAGTACAAAATAGATTCTACGAGGTAATTTTGTACGTTGTCTTTGGCCATAAAAATGTAAAAGCTCTTTATCACAATTGAGTAGAATGAAATTTACGAAATAGCAAGAAATGAAATAGGAAGGTGGATCTGGTACAATGCCTTCTGTGTGCTTATGTGTGATTTGTTTCAAAAGAAGAGACCATGAAAACTGACTGTAAACTACAGTGTGTTTCCTTATACCAAACAATGGTTTTCAACTGAAAGCCAAGTACCCAAAGCTGGTCAAAATGAAGATTAAACAACATGTATGTCAGAGGGATTCAAGAAAAATGTCAGTATACCCATATCATTCTCTTTGTACACCTAGACAGTGTTTCAGCAAAATCCAGACAGAGAAAACAGGCATTCCTTTCACTTTAACCTTTAATTCAATGTTTGTGCTTTAAGGCAGCCACAGTAACGACAATAGCACAATGGTTAAATTAGTCCCACAGTGCCAGTGTTTTGTAACCCAGAGATTTTGAACACAAGGCAATGTGTACAAACTCTAGCTAAATCCACCGAGTCAGAGGAATAAAAATAATAGGCTCAAGACATGGTTTTTAAGAATATTTTCTTAAAGCTTCTTGTTAGTTTCAAAACTGCTTTATATACTTGATTTTCTTTTCTCCCAGAGAGAGACAGAGGAACGAGACAGAGAATACACCATTTTGTTCTTTAATCATACTCAATGAACTCTAATGTATTATTAAGAATAATATAAATAAAAATATAATACATAGAATACAACTTTTTGACCCTTGTCCATTTGACAGTAAAGTTTAAATTAGTATAGTATTCATGCTACTTATAATGTCAAAGGCTTCAGTGAGGGAATTTAAACATTCATGGGATAGGCATAAAGCTATCGCGACTAACATGGTTTGCATTTTTACATGAGGAAAAGCACGCAGACTAGAAGAGCTGAATGGTTCTTTTGAGCAATTAAATTAATCTCTTTATGTGTTAGTCTGTTAAAGTGTTTTACCTTTGACTAAAGACTTTATCCTTTCCTGGGCCGATAGATTAGATTAGATAGATTCACTCTTCTTATACCACTAGGAGGAGTTATCCTAACTTTCTTTTTCAGAACCTACATGGTTATTCCCTGCAATAAAGCCATCTCTTGATGACAAAGCATACATATTGAGGAAGTGATCCTGGTGGACCTGAAGTGTTTGCATAAGTGCTTCTTTTTTAAATATATTTTAGTGATAGCAGGTGCTGCTGTGGTTTAGAGAAAGCAAAAAAAAGCAGGGCCTTTGTCAAACCTTTGTTGCTTTTTTTTTTGCTTTCTCTAAATAAAGTAACCTAAAGATTGGAAGCCGTTTGGAGTGCTGGGATTCCTTTTCTTTGTTCGTGTGCTTCAAGAGGGTTTATGCTGTCCCTTTTTTCCTGCTAGCACCCAGCTTCCTAGGAGTTGAGTGCAGAACCATTTTTTCTTTTTTTGGTCATGGTAGGGATGAGAAAGGAGGGAATTATTGTAAAGACAATTGATTAGCTGTGCTAGTCTTAACCGCGTTCGCAATATAGGAGTATAAGACTATTTTATTCACATAAAAACAGCCCCTTACAAAATGTTTTACATTAGGACTTTACAAATCGTAACCTCTTGGTTACAAAACCAGCCATTATGACTATGAAGTTAGGTCTGAAAGATACAAACAGGCCCCTCTACCACTAAGCAGAGATGTTAATTATAAAAATTCATTAAAAAAGCAACAATAGAAAGGTGCAGATATCATTAAAAAAGGGAGTACAGGCCTTTGTGATCTGGTAAATTTCACCACCAACATCGAACAAATTTGAACTCTGAGGTAACTAAATTAGCTATATTTTAGGCCTTGGGAAGAATTCTTTTTACGTCCATCAAGTATATAATTATAGGTGATGATGTATAGCTCAGTTGCACTTGTGACAAAATGTCAATCACAAAGCCCCTGGCAGAACCAGTATAGAAAACGCATAGAATCAAAATTCAGGAGGCCTTAGTCGGGAAGATTTAAGTTCCTTAAGGAAGAGTAGGTCCTTCTATTGTGAAGCAGAAAAAAAAAGTATAATGACAAGCTCAATTTCCAAATAAAAAGAAGTCTCAAATCGAACACAGCAACATCAAAGCATCAAGCTCAAAGGCACATTGTTGAAAGCCATTATTTCTATAGATGAAACCTTTGAACAGCCTAAAGAATGAGTTCCTGTTCTCCTACTCATATCTAAATGGGCTTCTTGCACTATAATGTGCTGCTACATGCTTACTGGATTGTTTATGTTTGATATTTTTAATGTCACAAAGGCTGTACTTGCACACTGAACCAGTTAACTAGAGAAATAAAACAAAATGTGCATATGTAAAACAAAAAAAGAACACAAAAGCAACGGTACTTAACCTTAGGAACTGTCCATATTACCAGGATTTCGCTATTTAATCACAGGTCAATAGTTTGCACTGAACAGAGTATTTCTAAATCAAGGATTGTTATGTGGACCCGACTCTAAGATAATTGATGATCCTTATAAAATCTGTCTGATCTTCTTATAATTATAAGACTCTTTTTTTTTACCTTCCAATTTCTTAATCTTAAGAGAATTTTCAATAATTACTAGGGCAAATTACAGATCAGTATGACAAGCATATCTCCATTGTAGTACGGCTAGATGCTTCAACTTAAAGGGACGTCCCTGACACCCAAAATAAATTTATGCATTTTTCCAAAACTGGAAAAAAATACAAATAATAAAACACTTACTTGACAGAAATTGTGCAATACAGACCCCTGCATGCAGCATTCAGCAGAGCCAGCGCTGTAGATGGCTTGAGGTGAGTACTTGATGTGCAGGACATTTAACCGGGGATGAAGAAGTCTCTCTTTAAAGTAATCTCTGGGTATTTTCATATGCATTCTTCCAAAACGAAAACAAAATAAAGATACAGCCCTTACCTGACCTAGAAGATCCAGTCCTTAAGCGGACATTAAGCGGAAAGTGCTCCTATTAAAATCAATGGCAACACTTTCCATTCATGTCTGAAAAGGCCCATGTAGACAGCGTTTGCCAAGCCAGTGCTTTCTTAATTTCTTGCCGACTAATTATGTATGAGGTATATCATAAAAAGATGTCCCTAGATGACCAATGATATACCTGACTAGGTCACATCGATCACCATAACCGGAGCAGCCGGTCTACAGCAGATCCCTCGCGCATCTGTGCATGTGATGACTTCTATAGCTAATCACAGGCACCGATACAGGCAAATGTACTCTGACACTTTCCCTGTTGCTATAATTATGAGCTGGATACATAAAACAATAAGAAACAGTGATTTGTAAAGTATATTGTTAGCGTGGTGGAGGAAAGTAAGTTTGGAATTCGAGGTAAGATAGGGGTTAAACAAAAAAGAAAACAGACACCGAAACAAATATATTGCTGTTACGCATTTTTGGGACTATTTTGTAACAGGTTAGAATACTATTGATACTACTGATATTTAAGGACATCTGATAACCTACCGTCTACAGAATTCTTGTTTTCTTTACGTAAGACTAGCTATGGGATAGCAACCAGATACCACTCTCTCCTTTGAAAGTTTATGAAAATGAATAGTACTCCAACGTAACCAAACACATTGATACACATCTTATAATCCTGTATCTGAATAGGCAATGATTAATTTTATATATTCCTTAGTTATAACATTTTGCCATATCCTGGAAAACCCCCAGTGTGCTTCCTGCTGTACATAACGAAAAATAATTACAGCAAGACAGCTTTGTTTCACAGTAGAAAGCCTGCCCCTTGACTCATTTGACTTTGCTCGCTGGCCAGCTCAGGTTATCTGGATTTCAATTATTTAAATTCTCTAAGGTAAGGTCTTACTTACCTATTAATTAATAATAAAACATTTTGACAGTAGATAAAATATTGACGGAAAAAAGCATACTTAACACAATCCATGCAACAAAATCTACCGTGAAGGTACTTGTGGATACTGTTTATATTGTACAGCATTAAGACACTATGTAAATTAATAAATAACAATGATAATATAATCCAAAGGTACCTAACAGTCCGACAAGTGCAGGTCAGCATCTTGTGGCTAGCAATCAGTTCCCTTGTGTATTCACACAAACCTCCTCAACACTGAGCAGTGTTCAAGGCCCTTTTTCTTGCATTTTTAAAAACATTGCTAGGTCGCTTTTGAGGCTCTCTTAAGAAAGACCTAAGAAAGTCACAACATTAACTGTTTTTGTTGTACAATAAAAGTCACTGAATTTTTCTGTATCAACAAGTATGCTGGGTTCCGTGTCCTACTGTTTTTAGAGCTTTATTAACAAGATACCAAACCTGTGTCACCAGGAATAGAATCTGTTGAGTGCGAAGGAGGTGCTGTGATCGCTCATTAAGCACTTGTCAGGTTCGGGGCTGGATTAACCAAGGTGCACGTGAAGCAATAGCTATGAGGCCTCAGAGGGGAACCTAATCTGTATTAGGCCTACTTGATTTTTTGTAGCCCAAATTGCTCTAATGCTTTTACAAATCAGCTGCCTATGATGTCTGGATTAATGTGAGTCAGACACTAGCAGAGAGACACTACAACCTGATTAATCAAGTGCAAAGTCAGTTCCTCTCTCCCAGTGTCCATCTGCACCCGGGCAGCAAACTGTGCGCTGATTGGCTGTTGAGCCTCTCTTCCCTGGATTCCCTACGTGTTACACAGGCCTACATGCCCAGTCAGAGGGTGTGCAGGATCTTGTATCCTGCTGCCCCAAAATACAAGGGTGAGTCTTGAAGTGAGGGTAGCAACTCTAGGTCAGTCTTAAGGAGTTTAAGGGACTAGTACATTTCCCCATCCCCCTGTGCTGAGGATAGAGTGGATATGTTAAAATGGCTTGCTGTCTACGAAAATATAAATAGCACTGCAAGTTCAAGAAGCACTAAAAACAAAGCCTTGGTCTAGAATAGGGCTGCAACTAACGATTATTTTAATAATCGATTAGTTGGCCGATTATTTTTTCGATTAATCGGATTAAAAAAAACAATATGCAAATTTTTGGTTTATTTAAAATGTAATGAACTGGATGTTAAAAAACAACTTAAAATTTACATTAACATTCTTATTTTGTTATGATGTAATAAAAAAACAATATGTTCAAAGTACAAAAACCCAAACACAATATTTATGAAACAAAATAACCCCAAACATTCTGAAAAGAGGTGGACTATTACTGTTCAAGAAACTTTGCCCCAGCCCTGGCACTTTGCACCCAGCACTTTGCACCCAGCACTTTGCACCCAGCACTTTGCACCCAGCACTTTGCACCCAGCCCTGGCACTTTGCACCCAGCACTTTGCACCCAGCCCTGGCACTTTGCACCCAGCCCTGGCACTTTGCACCCAGCCCTGGCACTTTGCACCCAGCACTTTGCACCCGGCACTTTGCACCCGGCACTTTGCACCCAGCACTTTGCCCCAGCCCTGGCACTTTGCACCCTGGCACTTTGCACCCAGCCCTGGCACTTTGCACCCAGCACTTTGCACTGTGCCCCTGCACCCAGTCTCCAACTCTGCCCTGCACCCAGCCCTGCCCCCACATTCTGCCCTGCCCCCAAACTCACACCCTGCACCCACTCTGCCCTGCACCCACACTCACACCCTGCACCCACTCTGCCCTGCACCCACACTCACACCCTGCACCCACACCCTGCACCCAGTCTCCAACTCTGCCCTGCACCCCCACCCTGCCCTGCACCCAGTCTCCTGCCCTGCCCCCACACTCACACCCTGCCCTGCATCCCCACCCCCACTCTGCCCTGCACTCAGTCTCCTACCCTGGCCTGCCCCCCCACCCCCACTCTGCCCTGCATCCCCTGAAACCCCACCCCCGCGAATCGCTCTGTGCGAATGGAGCCACTCGCACAGAGCGAACCGCTCTGTGCGAATGGAGCCACTCGCACAGAGCGAACCGCTCTGTGCGAATGGAGCCACTCCCACAGAGCGAACCGCTCTGTGCGAATGGAGCCACTCGCACAGAGCGAATCGCTCTGTGCGAAGGGAGCCACTCGCACAGAGCGAACCGCTCTGTGCGAACGGAGCCACTCGCACAGAGCGAACCGCTCTGTGCGAACGGAGCCACACGCAACTAAAAGAAGGCGGAGAGTGCAGCGGAAGCGGGGAACGCTCGCGGAGGTAAGTAAAAGGAGCCGAGTGCTCCAACAACGAATCGATCACTCGATTAATCGATAACGGAAATCGTCGACAACGATTTCCGTTATCGATTATTATCGATTTTATCGATTCGTTGTTTCAGCCCTAGTCTAGAAGCAAAACCATCATGCAAATCCCATAGATTTTCGTCTCAGCACAATTTACCTGGGTTCGTAGAATTTCACCTTTTGACAACTGCATATCACCAGTCAGCTCTTTCACAGAGATACCCAGTGGCTCTAGCCGTTTACTGAAGTAATTTGTCATCTCGGCCGCCAAGGCCTTCATGGGAGCTACGTATACAATCTGTAGGGATGGGGGGGGTAAAGGAGAGAAAGACACTTGGTTGATAAATGAACAAAATGCACAATCTCATCTGTCCGAATTCTAACTAATACCAAGGACAATTTATTATGAAATATGAACCGTGAGAAAACAAAAAATCTTAATAGTGATACATGAAAAGTAGTTATCTTTACTGGGTAAGTGTGTAGCTTTTTAGAGGACAATGGATTTTGTTTATATAGCCTCATCACTTTGAAAATTGGTTTGGCATGAAAGCTAAATAGATTTTCAAAGCTTTTCATATGGGTAATACGATTTTCAGAATGTAACACATAATTGCTGTAATAATAATGAAGGAAATCAAGCGGCATTCTTTACGAGTATTGGAAATTATTAATCCCCTTCAAAACTTTTAGATTTGCTGCAAAAAAAATAAATAAAATAAACCACAAAAACATTTTGTTTATTTATACATACTCATACATACCTTAAATTCATCCTTTTTAATAACACCTTGTTGGATGTTTTGACGAATTTCATGTAGAACTGTCAGCATGGCAATATTTGTTTTGCCAGCTCCTGTAGGCGCACATATAAGCATGTTCTCATTTGTGTTGTAGGCTGTCTCAAATACGATGGACTGGATGCGATTAAGTCTTTTGATACCCTTAAAGACTACCTGTCCAATCTGGGGGGAAAAAATATAATAATTAGAAGTACACATATATATATATATATATATATATATATACAAACTATAAAACATACACATCCCACACAATCAATGGAAAGAAAAAAATTTAAATCCTTCCTACTAGTGAATTTGTGGTATAAAGATCCAGAATGTGTGAAAAGATGTGAGGAGCTAATCCGTTTTGCAAATCCAATTAATGCAGTTTAATATGACATTAAGCCTTACCAGAGGAAAGAAAACACACTGTACGGTAATTATAATAACTATATGCTAAGCTGTCTGGATGTGTGTGTCAGTAGATGCACGCATTATACAAACGTCAGCTCCCACTGTACAATTTAATTTTAAAAAGGAACATTTAAAATGAAACAAGTATACAGATATACCTGTTGAAGCATTAAATATAATGACGGTCTACTGTATAATGACACCACTGCATATAAACCAATACAAGTCCGTCCCAGTGGCACTGCAATGGAGAAAGGTAACTTATCCAAGAAGAAAATGTTACTTTTAAACCCCGGAGTACCAGGGGCACATTTTTCTCACGGGAGGTTGGGATAGTTTTCTTCTCTTTGTCTTCCAATAATAAGCTATATATTTTACAAGCAGCTTATAAAAGGTAAGCTATTCGAAGAAGCTAGAACTTCATATGGTAGGCCCTCTGGAGTGCACCTCCTTCAGGGCGAGTGGCTTTATGTAGGAGCAGGGGCAGCCGCTTGCCCCCTTTAGTGGGAGTGAAGCCTGGAAAATGACTACATGCCACTCCTATTCCCAGAAAAAGAAAATACTGACCGAGGGAAACAAGGCTTCAACAAGAGACTCCAGGTCAAACCGGGAGAGTACCCAGGTCTGAACATAACATGATATGATGGTTATAAAAAAAATCCCGAACCAATATTAAAGCTGTCAATATTCTAAGTATTGACACTCACCCCGCAAGTAAATTTATAATATTTATGTTGTGGAACACAAAGTCTCCAAAAGTGACAATACCCAATATAGGCATAAAACACATTTTACTACAGAAAAACAATCTAGGGACAAAATACACATTCATCGGCTTTTGAAGACTACAACTCATCACCCTTATAATCATTGTGACACCACAGTAGTGCACAAGAGCTAATTTAAATAAATTACTGTACAAATATAAACAAATACTGTATAATAAATAGTGTGTTGTGTGCGCCATTAATAATCTCTGCTTAAATTTTAATTCTTTTTTTTCTAATTGGTTTCCGAGTGATCAGCATTCCCTGCAGTATAGAGGAAGCTGCCATGTTAAGCTGTAAAAACAAGGCTTTTCTCTTAATGCAAGTTTTTTGTGTATTGTTAAACACAAGCCTTTATGCTACACTACAAAAGATTATTGGCTTTATGCATTTATTTTGCCAACCACGTGTTCCATACATGTTTGGCACTGAAGGGTTAAATGTGCAGTTTCACCTACTTTGCTGAATTTAACACTTTTGAAGTTAGGGCTATGTAATGTCCAGACCCTTCCTACAAACAATTCTTTAATCATGTAAAATGTTGCATTTGTCATAATTGTTTCCAATTGTCTTGTGGCACTAAGTGAGATGATAGGCCATTGCTACAGAAACTGGAGAGGCTTCTTAAGATGTCTGTGTTGTCTGAATGTGATTAAACCTTCAGAGAAAAGAACACATTGAAAGATGTGCTGAGAAAAGTCTTATTTGCATAACACAATGGTTTCTGTGGAACAGCACCTTTAAAACTTAAAGACTAGCGAATAAGAAAAAGATAAGCTAAACTAAGGAAATCCTTTTATATACAAGTAACTACTAAAAGTTAGTCAATAAATTGCACAACTGCTCTATGGGTGACTATCCTGATCACGATTAAAATTAATATTTGATGTACTAATTGTACTTTAATTTTAAGTAAAAATGCTACTTCTTGTTAGTCAATAGTGATATAGTGAAAAAATAGTAAAGATAACATTCCAGCATACTCTCCGTTAGGTACCCCACAGATTAAAATTACAATCACTAAGAAGCAAAGCAATATATATACTTCAAAGGGAACCAGTCCTATCCCAATTAATGTATAAACGTAATACATTTAATCCTCAAAACGGCTCTATTTATATATTATAATGTAGTCAATGTGTGTGTGCGCAACAGTATTGGGACACCTGACCATTCCACCATCAGGGACTTTAATGACATCACATTTTAAATACATAGACATTAATATGAAGAATTTCCACTCTTTCATCCAGTAGAGCATTTGTGAGGTCAGGGACTGATGTTGGACCAGAAGGCCTCGCTCACAATCGCCATTCCAGTGCATCTCAAAGGTGTCAGATGGGGTTGAGGCCAGGGCTCTGTGCGGACCAGTCAAGTTCTTCCACACTAAACTGATCCAACCATGTCTTTATGGAGCTTGGTTTGTGCTCTGGGGAACAGTAATGCTGGAATAAAGGGCCTTCTCCAAACTCTCCTCACAAAGTTGGAAGCATAGCATTGTCCAAAATGTCTTGGTATGCTGAAGCATTAAGATTTCCTTTCAGTCGAAGGGAACCCCTGAAAAACACCCCATACAATTATTCCTCCCACACCAAACTTTACAGTTGGCACAATGCAGTCAGAGAGGTAATGTTCTTCTGGCATCTACCAAACCCAGACTCGCCTGTCAGACTGCCAAGCAGAGACGCAGAACTTGTGTCCACTGCTCCAGAGTCAGCATGCTTCAGATATGGGATCAGCAGAGCATTGGCAACTTTTATGCACCATGCTACTCTGACTTTATGTGCTCTTACGCTTTGTGGCGGAGTTGCTGCTGTCCCTTAACGCTTCCCTTTTCCAATAATACCGCTTACAGTCTACCGTAAAATAACTAGCAGGGGTGACATGTCATGAACTGCAATGCTGGCATCCTATCACAGAACCACGCTTGAATGCTAGCAGCTTGATTTTATACACCGGTGGCAATGGGTCTAACTGAAACACCTGAACTCAATAAGGAGGTGTGCCCCAATATATTGTCTATATTGTGTATATCAGGGTTTGACAAATCCTGGGCATCAGGTCACCATGGTGATTCAAAATCACTACATGGCGCCTGAGAGGTATGCCTGGCTGCAGCTAACCTCTTCCACCTTTCGGGCTCCCCGTCTGCTCCCAAAATGGTGTAACTTTACTTAGTAGAACATATCAGCAAATGCAAAATGTACATAGAGAAAATTGTTGCATCCTAGGGCTTGACTATAGGTGGATGCTTAGGCAGGCACCAGTATTACATGGCGACGATAGGCAGCCATGTAATACTTGTGAAGTACAACACTGGATTAGTGTGTGGGGATGCGGTTAGAAGGTACCTATTTTACGGTTGTTACAGAATCTGGGCAAAATGCATTTTTTTATTTTTTTTTTTACTATTAAATCCTGATTTTTAACAATGTCTGCTCTTCACCAATTAAATGCCAGACACTAAAGGGGTTAATTCCCCCAAGTACTTTTTAGAATGCGCCTGTCACGCACAGCGTATAGTAGAACCTGATGTCAGGTAGCACAGCACGTGCAAGTCCAACAGACAGATAACAAAAGTCCAGTGCAGAATAGTAGAGAAGCAAGCCGAGGTCAGGAAGCCGGAAGTCTGGATCGTTGCAGGGTAAGCCGAGGTCAGGAAGCCAGAAGTCAGAATCGTCGCGAAGGAAGCCAGAGTCAAACGCCAGGGAAACAGGAACAAGCCGAGTCGGTAATGGAAAATCACACAGGAACGCTTACTGAGGAGTAGACACTATACAAGATAGGTCCGACCATCAGAAGGCAAGGCTGGAAGGTTTCTGAGGCTCTTAAATAGGCAGAGGAAGTTTAGGCACCAATTAACGGTTTCCCGCCAACAATTCAAAGTGCAGTTATGTCACCTCCGGTCCGCGGCCATCTTGGGATTGGCGAGGTCATAAATTTCTAAAAGGAGCGGTAGTACCGGCTGGCGCCACTAGGTGGTGTGCAGCGGAACGTGTGCACACGGCAGGTCCAGATCTGGCTCCAGTAGGTGGCGGTTGCCGTGTGGAGTTGCAGGGTCTTCCCTGTCCTTGCGGCGGCTGCAGCTGCTGACCCGAGGCGGGAGGTCTCCCTCTCCTCCGCGGCGGTTGAGGCTGCTGCGGCAAGGCGGGAGGTCTCCTCCCTCTCCGTGGCGGCTGCCGATCCGAGGACCGGGAGGAACCAGCAGCCAGGTACGTGACAGTACCCCCCCTCGAAGGGGCGACCACCGGGCGACCCCTGGCAAGACCAACACGTCTCCTGGCGAGGAAGACACGTACCAGACGAGGGGCGTTGAGACGAGCAGCGAGAACCCAGGAACGACTCTCCGGACCAAGTCCTTTCCAGTGGATCAGATACTGCACGCTCCCTTGTTGTCTGCGAGTGGCCAGAATCATTTGAGGACATCGCCGAAGAGGATCTGCGCCAGAAGTCCCCGCAGCAGGCGGTCTCACGGTAGTAAAGCGATTGCACACCAGGGGTTTCAGAAGAGAGACATGAAAGACTCGAGGAATCCGGAGGGTTCGAGGTAAGAGGAGTTCGTAGGCTACTGGATTGACCCAGCGAATGATAGGAAAAGGACCAATAAAACGTGGAGCCAATTTCATGGAAGGAACCCTGAGCTTGAGATACCGGGTGGACAACCAAACCCTCTCTCCCGGTAAATACGCAGGAGCACTGGAGCGTCTCGTTTGCTTGATGCTCCTGATGCCTGCCCGCCTGTTGCAATGCCTCTAGTACTGACGACCACGTGGACCGTATGGTAGTCAATCTCTCCTGTAATTCTGGAACCGCAGAGGCAGGAAACGTTCCGGGAAATGACTGAGGATGCAGACCATATAAGCAAAAGAATGAGGATACTGCTGTGAACTCCTGTACGGAGTTGTTACGGGCAAACTCAGCGAAAGGTAGCAGATTAACCCAATTGTCCTGGTGGTTATTGACAAACAGGCGTAAATACTGCTCCAAGTGTTGATTAGCCCTCTCTGCTGCTCCGTTGGATTGGGGATGATACGCGGACGAGAATGCCAGAGTAATTCCCAAGGCCATAGTAAATTCACGCCAGAAGCGTGCTACGAATTGTGAACCTCGGTCGGAGACAATCTCGGACGCTAATCCGTGGAGACGGACGATCTCGCGTATAAAGACTTCAGCCAACATGGCAGCAGAGGGCAACTTTTTCAACGGAATCATATGAGCCATCTTAGAAAAGCGATCAACGACCATGAGGATAACCGTATGGCCCCTGGAGTTAGGTAAGTCCACAATAAAGTCCATGGCTATGTGTGTCCACAGCGTCGAAGGAAGAGGTAGAGGATGCAACAGACCAGCAGGAAGTCTCTTGGAAGATTTGTTAGCCGGACACTTAGTACAGGACTGGACGAATAAGACAACGTCCTTGGCCCAATTCGGCCACCAAAAAGTTCTGGAGACGAGATCCTTCGTGCGTGTAATTCCCGGATGTCCCACCGTCCTGGAACCATGAGAAATGCGGAGTACTCGAGACCGGAAACGAACAGGAACAAACCACTTGCCAGCAGGTAGAGACACCGGAGCTTGGGATTGCATACTGACAATACGATCCAGAAGGGGGGTACGACAGGTAAGTTGGATAGCAGCCATGACCTTGGTAGCCGGAACGATCGCCTCGGGTTCGTGACACTCCTCGTCCGGAAACGTGTGCATACGTGAGAGAGCGTCAGCCTTGATGTTCTTGGACGCCGGACGGTAGGTCAAAACAAGGAAATCGCGACAGGAACAAGGACCATCTCGCTTGACAAGGATTGAGACATTTTGTGGTCTCGATGTACTGTAAGTTTTTATGATCCGTCAAGATCAAGGTAGGAACTTGTACACCCTCCAGCAGATGTCGCCACTCCTCCAAGGCAAGTATAACCGCCAACAGTTCCTTGTTGCCGATGTCATAATTCCTCTCCGCAGAAGAGAATCTCCTAGAAAAATAACCGCACGGGTGTAGTGGCCCACTATAGGAGGCCCTCTGGGATAGAACAGCCCCCACGTCCGTCTCTGATGCATCCACCCAGAACAAAGGGTAGTAAGGGATCCGGAAGTCACAGTACCGGAGCTGTAATAAACCTCTCCTTCAACTGGTCAAAAGCGGAGACAGCAGCGGGTGACCATTCGATGGTATTGACCCCTTTCTTGGTAAAGGCCGTCAAAGGAGAAGCAATCTTCGAATAGTGCCTGATAAAGCGTCTGTAATAGTTGGCAAACCCCAAAAAGCGTTGTAATGGTTTGAGACCCACAGGCTGTGGCCAGTCCTTGATAGCCCGTACTTTGGATGGGTCCATCTCAAACCCCTCCGGGGAAATGACATACCCCAAGAACATGACCTTGCGGACCTCGAAGGTACATTTCTCCAGCTTGGCGTAGAGCCCATGTTGCCGTAGTCGGTGTAGCACTTTAGCTACCTGCGTGCGATGAGTCAAGAGGTCCGAGGAATAAATCAAAATGCCATCTAGGTACACCACGACAAACTGTTGCAGGAAATCTCTGAGGCAATCGTTGATGAACTCCTGGAAGACAGCTGGCGCATTGCATAACCCGAACGGCATCACTGTATACTCGTAATGTCCTGATCGTGTATTAAAAGCCGTCTTCCACTCATCATCAGCACGAATTCTAACAAGGTTGTAAGCCCCCCGAAGATCCAGCTTGGTATAAATGGTAGCTCCGCGCAAACGGTCAAAAAGTTCGGAAATCAATGGAATGGGGGTAGGTGTTACGTCTCGTGATCTTGTTAAGACCCCTGTAATCGATGCACAGGCGAAGCTCTCCATCCTTCTTTACAAAAAAAAATCCTGCTCCAGCGGGTGACGTAGATCGGTGAATAAATCCCCGACGAAGATTCTCCTCAATATACGACTCCATGGCTTTAGTCTCTGGGACGGAGAGCGGATAAACCCGACCTCTGGGCGGCATGGTACCAGGAAGCAGATCGATGGGACCGTTGTACGGTCGGTGCGGAGGTAGCTTCTCCGCCTCCTTCTTGTCGAATACGTCCGCTAAACAACGATACGGCTCAGGCAGAAGTGAGATGGAGTTCAGTGTCACCGAAGTAGTCCTCAGGGGTGTGAGGCAATGATCCATACAGGAACTGCTCCAAGCCGTAATCTGATTGGTACACCAGTCAATAGCAGGGTTGTGACTACGCAACCAAGGATACCCCAATATAATCGGAACAGAGGGAGAACGGATGACCAACAACTGCAACGGTTCGCTGTGAACCACTCCCACGGAGAGGGTAATTGGCGATGTGTGAAGAGTTATGTGCTCCTGAAGAAGAGGTCTCCCGTTGATAGCCTCCACAGATAACGGATTGGGTAGGGGGAGGGTGGGTACCAGAAACCGGGTACAAAATTCAGAGTCAATAAAGTTGCCGGCGGCGCCTGAATCCAGAAAGGCCATGGTGTCCACGGAACCCCTAGACCAGACTAATCGAACTGGAACCGTCATGCGGGTGATCTTGGTTTCAGTGGATGGTCTAATTACACCTATAGTAGGTCCCCTCAGCCTACCTAGGTGCGAGCGTTTCCCGGCCTCTTTGAACAATTCCTGAGGAAATCCCCCGAAAGACCACAATATAGGCATAATCCCTCTCTTCTCCTCCTGCTCTTTTCATGTTCAGTGAGTCTAGCTGCCCCTAGCTGCATTGGTTCCTCCGCACATTCCGGCAAGGTGGAAGAGGACAGAACTTGAGAGAAATGGCGTACGGTGTCCCGCACTCCTCTCTCCCGTTGTCTCAGGCTTTCACGTTGAGCTTGTCTTTCACGAATACGTTAAGTCCACCTGGGAGACGTACTGTATTACAGCGTCCAGTTCCGTAGGAAGATCTCTAGCCGCAATCTCATCCTTGAGGGATTCAGATAGTCCATTCAGGAATGCGGCGACTAGTGCCTCGTTGGTCCAGTTGACCTCTGCCATCAGGGTGAGGCATTCAATAGAATACTCCTGGAGAGAACGAGAACCTTGGCGGATAGAGAACAGTGATGCGGATGCCGTGCTTCTCCTCCCAGGAACGTCAAACACAGAACGCAGACTTGAGATAAATTCCGAGTAAGACCGAACTGTAGGGGCATTTCTCTCCCATAGTGGAGAGGCCCAAGCCAGTGCTTTGTCAGTGAGCAGAGAAATTACATAGCCCACCTTAGCCCGTTCAGTAGGGAAGGCGTAAGGAGAAAGTTCGAAGTGGATCTCACATTGGTTCAGGAACCCTCTGCATGCTGCAGGCTCGCCACCATAACGTTGGGGAGGAGGTAGATGAGCTGGTACAGAATGAATAGGTGCAGGCGGTGGTGGATGAACCCCAATCGACTGAGGACCTTGTAGCGCTGGGTTGGTGCGTTGCAGTAACGTCTGGAGAGCTTGGGCAAACTGATCCAGACGGTGATCCATCCCATCCAAACGATCCTCATAGGACCCCTGTTGTCCTACCGATGCAGGTCTCATGTTGGCCTTCTGATTCTGTCACGCACAGCGTATAGTAGAACCTGAAGTCAGGTAGAACAGCACGTGCAAGTCCAACAGACAGATAAAAGTCCAGTGCAGAATAGCCGAGAAGCAAGCCGAGGTCAGGAAGCCGGAAGTCTGGATAGTTGCAGGGTAAGCTGAGGTCAGGAAGCCAGAAGTCAGAATCGTCGCGAAGGAAGCCAGAGTCAAACGCCAGGGAAACAGGAACAAGCCGAGTCGGTAACGGAAAATCACACAGGAACGCTTACTGAGGAGTAGACACTATACAAGATAGGTACGACCATCAGAAGGCAAGGCTGGAAGGTTTCTGAGGCTCTTAAATAAGCAGAGGAAGTTTAGGCACCAATTAACGTTTTCCTGCCAACAATTCAAAGTGCCGTTACGTCACCTCCGGTCCTGCGGCCATCTTGGGATTGGCGAGATCGTAAATTTCTAAAAGGAGCGGTAGTACCGGCTGGCGCCACTAGGTGGCGTGCAGCGGAACGTGTGGAGTTGCGGTGGCGGAAGCTGTCTCGCGGAGGCGGGAGGTCTCCCTCTCCTCCGCGGCGGCTGAGGCTGCTGTGCCGAGGCGGGGGTCTCCCCCCTTCTCCGCGGCAGCTGCTGACCCGAGGCAGGAGGTCTCCCTCTCCTCCGCGGCGGTTGAGGCTGCTGCGGCAAGGCGGGAGGTCTCCTCCCTCTCCGTGGCGGCTGCCGATCCGAGGACCCGGAGGAACCGGCAGCCAGGTACGTGACAGCGCCAATATATTAAACATTCTGTTTGGCTCAGGTGAGTATACCTAATGTTTCATTATTAAGTTATAATGGATATAATCCCACATTCAATATTTAAGGTAGAAGGAGTTAAGAATATTAATATATGACATATTGCTGTTAAATTGAGTGTCCTGATGGATATTACCATATTTGCTCAATATTAAGACAAGGTTTTTTTGTTATTTTTTTTTTTTTTAGAGGAAATGCTCTGATAAATATCCGTCATCTTATATTCAGGGTTGTCTTCTAATCAGAGCTCAAATAGAGGTCTGACTACAAGACTAAGATCCAGATCCTCGCAGCGCTGCAGGGGACCCGGATCCTCCTCTACGGCAGCCGGAGGAGGTCTGTGCGATGCGTGCAGACAACCCCCGCTGCTGTCGGCACTGGGGCTTCTATGACGGAGCGCCTGCATTTCTGGGGCAGAGTGGCAAGCCTGGGGGTATAAGGCATATCTGGGGGCCAGGTTGGCAAATAAAAGCTAAAATCATTTTTCTCAGTTTTTATTAAATAGGAAAAAATAGTTTACATGTGAATTAATATTTACTAGTAAAACATTTTTCTTATAGGATAGTCTTATATTCAGGCTTTTTCTCCAAAATTAATATTCAAATTTTGAGGGGGTCGTATTTTTTTCAACACATTGCCTGCCACTGGGACTGTCCTGACAAACATATGACTTGGCAGCTAAGCTATATAAAAAACAAAAACTAATACCGAGAAACATGAAATGAACATGTTCCAGAGATAATTTAAAGTCATCGGTTTTCGTTTGCAGTCTGTACAGCTAATGGCTTGGAAGTGCATCTGGGCGATACTCCCAGGGAGTCTTCCTTCTAAGCAGAAAGCTTAAAGGGGGCAGTAACCCCTATTTCCAGGATCAGTGAAGCAAAGCACAATGATATTTTTTTTCTGGCTTGTATGTATGCATGTAATACAACAGTCACTAGTTACAATTTTTTGTTTTAAAGATCTAAACATCACTGTCTTAAGAACGGAGTCGGAATATGGTATCTGAAGAACTAAGAGTGCCGTTAGTTATAAGCCATTTGTATTGAAAATATAAATAGTGAAAAAATTCTGTGAAGAAAGTATACTGAAGAGACACCATTCAACTCTAGATTATTTTTTTTCATTTTTAGGTGTCCTAAATGTGCACATTCTATTCTTGTTTTCTAGTAAAAACTTGATTTTTAATATATTGTTCCCTACACGACTGGGACTCTCATAAATTTTTCATTTGTCGGTGTATGCCCTTTTGAAATTGAATGCCGTTAGAAAGCAGTAATGAGAGTATATTTTTTAGACAATCTAAAATGTATACATTATGTTCAATCTTCAGCTTGCGGTGTCAATATTACAGCGAGGGAAGCGACCCGGAAATAAAAAGCAGTGACAGGCAGATCTGTATTGGTGACAACCAGCTGGGAAGCGGTGCTAGTGAATCATTTATAAACAAAGTGTTGGGTAGTGCATGTGACTGATATTCTGCAATACGCCAATATATAGATGTTTCTGTAAAGATGACAGTGCTATGAGATCTGAAGGTGAATGCTACAAGAAACAGCACAGAATGGGCTTTGAAAACTGGGCATAGAAAAAAAATGTAATTGGTAATAAAACTCACGACAATGTGTAATAAGTCATGTGTTGTGTCTGAGGTTGTATTAACCACTTAAGGACCAGGCTGTGTTTTACCTTTTGTACCATTGGGACCGAGGCTGTTTTAACACTTTTGCGGTCTTCGTGTTTAGATGTAATTTTCTCCTCACTCATTTAGTGAACCCACACAAATTATATGTTGGGTTTTTTCAGGACAAGAAGGGCTTTCTTCAGATACCATTGTTTTGATCATATTATCTAATTTCCCATAAAAAAAAAAAAGACGAAAAATGTAAAAAAAACCCCACATTTTCTTACTTTCACCCAAAAAATCTTTTACTCATCCAAAAAAGCTAATGAAAAAAACCTACTAAATATATTCTACTATTTGTCCTGAGTTTAGAAATACCCAATGTTTATGTTTTTCTTTCTTTTTTCTGCACATTATGGAGCATTAAGTACAAGTAGCGTTTTGCTATTTCAAAACCTTTTTTTCCAAATCTGGTAATTCTTCCCCCCATGTGCCATTTCGGGTATCTTTGAAGCCGGCCAATGCAATTTACCCCATCAAATCATATATTTTTAAAAACTAGACACCCCAAGGTATTTCAAATGCTAGAATTTTAACGCTTTCCATGCACTAATTCTACCACCAGTCTTTGTCAAACTTTGTGGTAGTAATTTATTTTGTGTTTTTTAACGCTAAAATTGCTCTTCAGGTATGGACTTACAGCTCCTGGTATACAACACTTTCAAACAACACCCCAATATGTGTTCAGCAACATCTCCCGAGTACAGTCATACCCCCCATGCATGAGCTTGTCGGGTTGTTTGGGAGGTAAAATACCACATTTATGAAGTGCACATTTTTTAACTTGGAACTTTTACATCTGGTCATTATGCCCCCATGTCCTAATAGGACCATCTTTGAAGCCGGCTAGTTCAATTTACCCCATCATACCATATATTTTTTAAAACTAGACACCCCAAGGTATTTCAAATGCTAGTATTTTAACCCTTTCCATGCATGAGATTCTACCACCAGCCTTTGCCACACTTTGTGGTAGTATTTTTTTGGTATTTTTTTTTTTTTTACACAAATTGTACTTTGGGTATAAATTTATAGCTCCAGGTATACATCACTATCAAACAACACCCTAATATGTGTTCAACAACATCTCTCGAGTACAGTGATACCACCTATGCATGGGTTTGACTGCTGCTTGGGGTTAAAAGGCCACATTTGGGAAGTGCGCTTTTTTCCCCTATTTTGGTCAGTCTGTGCCTATGCCCTATCTTTGAGCCCGGCTACTACAATTTACCCCATCCAACCATATATTTTTGAAAACTAGACACCCCAAGGTACTTAAAATGGTAGTATTTAACCCTTTCCATGCATCAGATTCTACCACCAGCCTTTGCCACACTTTGTGGTAGTATTTTTTTTGGTATTTTTTTCACACAAATTGTACTTTGGGTATAAATTTAAAGCTCCAGGTATACGTCAATATTAAACAACACCCCAATGTGTGTTCAGGAACATCTCCCGAGTACAGTCATACCCCACATGTATGGGTTTTGTCTGGTGTTTGGGGTTAAAATGCCACATTTTGGAAGTGTGCTTCCCCCCCCCCCCATTTCGGTCAGTCGGTGCCTATGCCCTATCTTTGAGCCCGGCCACTCCAATTTACCCCATCAAACCATTCATTTTTTTTAAATAAGACACCCCTTGGGTATTTGAAATGCTTTTAATTAAGTTTTTCCATGTCAGGATTTTTGGGAAGATACAGCGCTAATTTTAGCACTTGCTCATAATAATAAACTTTCTTTTTTTATTTTTTTATTTTTGGACTTTTTTTTTTTTTACATTTTGCTGGAACTGGATAGTTCCTCTGATGCATAATAATTTTTAAATGTTACCATGTTTTTTTAAGCTTTTATTTTTTTAAATATTTTATTAATCACATAGTGATTAGAAAGCTGGGCTCCATTGACTTGTATGGTTGAATGCAGTACGTGTATTCAACCTGCAAGTGGAGCCAGAGTTCTCTGGAGGGTCTAGAGACCATCTAGCGAACTTTTTCAACTTTATTTTTTTTTTTTTACAGGGTGGCCGCCATCTTGCGGATGCTTAACCCCTTCATTCCCCTATAGACGTACCGGTACGTCCAGCCCTTCGTGCAGCGTCAGGGACACATCCCTGCCGCTGCACGGGAGACCAGGCTGTCGTTTGACAGCCTGGACTCCCCCCTGGCAGCAGAAGCCGGCATCGCCGGCTTTCTGCTGCCCGATCTCCCGTAACAGCTTCCGGCATGAAAGCCGGTAAGCTGTTACAGTTGAAAGTGCCCGATCGCGTGATCGCGCAGTTGCAAACGCGCGATCGGGTATTCCCTTCCGGGTTACGTAACCCTGCGGGGATATCCTGCCCTCCGATGAGGCACAGAGACGCTGCGATCTCTATGCAGGTCTGTGAGGACCTGCATAGAGATCACAGTGTGATCGGTGCAGGGAGATCGCGGGGAGGGGAGTGAGAAACCATGTCTCTCACTCCCCCTCCCGTCCTGAAAGAGAAAAGCAGAAAAATAAAAAGTTAATTCATTTAAAAAATAATATTAAATAAATCATTAAAATAATATATATAATAAAAAAAAAAAATTATAATGTGAGCTGTGATGTCATTGTGACATCACTGGCATGTTCAGGAGGTCCCTAGGAGGACCTCTAACCATTTCTGTGCAAAAATAATATATATAAAAAAAAATATATATTAAAATTAAAAAAAAATATATAAAAAAAAAAAAAAATTATTAAAAAACCTTACTTCCCATTGCCAAGTCTGGAAAATCTATATAAATTAGGTATTTCTGAAATCAGGACACCTGAATTAATAAACTTGGAGGGGATTTTCCATCACTTTACCCAATTTTATGAGGAATCAGAGGGAAAATGTAAAAAAAAATTAGTTTATTTTTCTAATCTTCGCTAGTTTTTACTAAATTTATCATTCTAAATTTTCAGCTAATCATCCAACTATGGTATCAAACGAAAGGTCTATCTCTCCTTGAAAAAACAATATATAGTTTATATGGGTACACTATTCACAGGAAAAGAGAATCGTCGCTAAACCGACATACTCCAAAAATGGCAAAATTGCTCTGGGCTTTGAGGTACCAAAAACCCCTGGGATTGAAGGGGTTAAGATCACCGGCAGTGGCGGCTGTGATGGATGAAGCACTCATCTACAAACAGATAAAAACATTGATGTTTTCATTCATTGCATTAAGCATGTGTGTTGGTAACTGTAAGAGGAAAAGTCTTGCTAGCCATTTGGTTTGGTTTAGTGTGATTTAAGCTTCGGGTCTTTTTAACTTTCCAATTAAAAAAGCCATAGGTGCTTTATGGGAAGAAAAACAGAGCTGAGAAAAGTATAAACTAGTCATTGTTCTTATTTGAGGGAACAAAAACACTTTAGTAGCGGTTCTTTGGAAAATTACTTCTTCTAACAGTTTCCGCAGAAGGCTCTATAAAGACCTGAGAAAGATCTCTAGCCAAAATGTTAAAAACTGAGAAAAAACGGGGGGGAGGAGTGCCAAACACATGTATTACTCTTTATATTTTGGTGCTAATAAAAAAAAATATTCGCATGAATAAAGTTTAATATGAAACCTTTAAAGAAGTTAATCTTTGACAGTTACACTAAAACACAAGAAAAGAGGAATAATGGTTAAACATAGACGCTTACGTCTTTTATGGTGTAAAAACCCTTTGTCTGGAAGGGTAAGTTTTGCTCATCATCTTTGCTGCACTTTAAGGATCTACCACATATAGGCCCATGTGGAAAGGGGCACAGTTGGCCCTACATAATGTATAGTAAATTTAAAGGCTTTTTTCATCAGATTTATATATGCATTATGCAGGGTCAGCTCATGCCTTCCTGTTGGAGGAGGTCACCAATCTTGCCCTTTATAATGCATAGTAAAGTTGGTAAGCTGAAATGTTGAACACCCCTTTACAAATTCACGGTTTAGTTAATATACCTCTAAGACCTGGTTGGATTTGTTTTTCTAAATGATTCCCCTGCTTATAACCTATCCTTCACTACACGATAGTTAAATGGAAAATAAGATAAAAAAAAAGAAGTCATGAAAATCATATTATAGCAATCATATAAATAGCAGATCAATATTAAGACTAAAAAAAATATTCTAAGTAATTTCCACTACATTTCACAAAACACATTTCCTTAAAAGTTCATGTAATTAACTTAACATAATAGGTAAGCAGAAATCCTGCTGGCATTTGTTAATTTAGCAAAGACGTATAATTATTTAGTTAACAAAAGATTTGAGATTCCATCTAATGCATTAATGTGTTTTAAATTCTAGGTTGATTTGTTGAGGTGAAAAGTGTATTGGTAGTAAATAGATAAAAGATCTGACGTGTTTTGGCTTCCTTCTTAAATTTATTTAAATCACAATAATCTCTTTAACCCCTTAACATCTAATAACGGGCCATGTAAATTCACACCTGAAGTACAATTTGTGTGACTAAAATAAAAAACTACCACACATATTGACAAAGACTGGTGGTAAAATTAGTGCATGGAAAGGGTTAACATACCAGCATTTGAAATACCCTAGGGTGTCTACTTTTCAAAAATATATGGTTTGATGGAGTAAAATGAATTCATCGGCTTCAAAGATGGCCCTATTAGGACATAGGGGCAGTAGGACCAGATGCAAAAGTTCCCAGGCGCACTTTCTAAATGTGGCGTTTTTCCTCCCAAACAACGGGACAAACCCATGCATGGGGGCTATCACTGTCCTGAACACATATTGGGGTCTTGTTTGAACATACACCAGGAGCTGTAAATCCATACTTGAAGTGCAATTTTTGTTATATAAAAAAAAAAAAAAAAAATTACAAGCACAAAGTTTGATAGGTAGTAGAATTAGTGTAGTAGAATTAGTGCATGGAAAGGGTTAGAATACCAGCTTTTGAAAAACTTTGGGGTGTCTAGCTTTCAAAAATATATGGTTTGATGGGGTAAATTGCACTGGATGGCTTTAAAGATACCCAAAATAGCACATAGGGCAGAATGACCAGATTTGAAAAAAACTATTTGAAATAGCAACACTACTTATTGCCCAATAACTTGCAGAAAAAAAGCAAAAAACAAAAACATTGGGTATTTCTAAACTCAGAACAAATAGTAGAATCAACTTAGCAGGATTTTTCATTAGCGTTTTTGGACAAGTAAAAGATTTTTCAAATTAAAGTGAGAAAAGGTGTTTTTTTTTTTCCATCATATCTTATTTTTTTTTTATAGGAAATTAGATGATATGATCTGTATCTGAAGAAAGCCGTAAAAATGTTAAAACAGCCTTGGTCCCAAATGGTACAAAATATTCAGAAACAGCCTGGTCCTTAAGGGGTTAACTGTATACATTATATACATATACTACATAAATAAAAGGTTGCCATGGATTACTATGAACCCTCCATTTTTGTTATTTTGCATCAGAATCACCCTTTCTACAAAACTCCCTTTTATATTTTAGAAGTCAAGCAGAAACTTCCCCAACTAACTAAAAATTCTCCAAAACAGTGCGATGGCTCTCATATGCCAGAATAGGCCACAGTTACAATTAGGAGTAATAAAAACATAACTGCCAGTATTCATGATGCATGTAAAGAACAGCTTTGTTCACATTCTCTTATTCAACTTAAAATATTAAGTATAATAACAAATTGAATATAAAATGCTGGGGTAAACTAGACCTTACATTACAAACAGACATGTACGCAATTACATACTTTCATTATATGCACCCAATGTCCAAATTTACAAGTAGGGTGTATTCATTTTACTCAAGATCTCAGACGTCTTTATGACAGCATGTCAGCTTTTGCTTCTAAGAGATTTTTTTCAAAAGAAATACTGGGTATGGATTATGCTTAAATTATTTCTTTTTCCTGCCACATGCCTTCATACTACTATCTCTCAGTCTGTCAGTGAACAAAGGAGTCTGAGCTGCATAACTACACTTGGTGAAAACTTTGTAGATCACTATTCTTTCGACAACATTCTCCTCACTTCAGCCTGGAATGCAGCTGTAGCATTGTAACGCCGCTGTTGTTTTTATTCACGGCACAAATTTGCCGCGCAGTTTTAATTAACCATTATTAATGATTACACATACCTCGGAGTACAGAAAAAAACAAAAGGATAATGTTTCCAAGCCAACCGCTAACATTTTATCATTGATTCCATGTATGTAGATACAGCTGCTAGAATATTTCTTTTATGTGCAACGTAGAGGTTGCAATTAGAAGAACACAAACAAAAAAAGCAGCTATTTAATCCATCTTTGAAACAGCCCTGAAATGTTCACTTATACGTTGTTTAGGGTTTAATGAACTAAAAAACACTGGACAGAAGTGTGTATTTTAAGGCCACGCAGCTGCAGGAAAACTCAAGTTCTTTTCTCTCCACAATGGTCAAAGATTAAAACTTCCCTTAGTCAACGATATCACTGTCTCTTCATAGGATTGTAAGCATGCATAATAAGCGTGATTTTCTAAGAATGGAATTTAAATGTCCTGTTATTTTGAAGTGACAGAACCATAATTTATAGCTTGACGTTACAATATCTATAATATCCTGCGCTACTCTCACAATTTCACCGAGGGAAAAACAACTTAAGCAGACTAGTGAAATGATACCTGTAATTATATAATGATGCTGCAATCCAGCACAATTCTATTTGGAAATGCCGCAATCTACAAGTGGAAACACCACAAGTACTGAACACAATAAAATAGATTTGTCCGCCCTTAATGTAAATTAAATTTTATTATCTTAAATGGGTCAATAAAACAATTTTCCCTTCAAACGGTGACACCCTCTCTTCTCATATTACCAGGAAGATAAAATGTTACTGGATTTATTATTTTAAATATTGTTCTTACTCCAACCAATCACCAATGATATAAGAAAAAAACAATACACCATATGACCGAAAGTATGTGGACACCCCTCCTAGCTATTGGGTTTAGGTGTTTCAGCCACATCCATTGCCAACAGGGGTATAAAATCAAACACAGGCAGTAGTATGGGTGGTACGGAAGAGCTCAGTGACTGTAAACATGGCATGTCATAGGATCCAACAAGTCAGTTTGTGAGATTTCTGCCAGATAGTCCTGCCCCGTATGTCTAATTAGGCAAACTTCAGAATGGCAACTGACCCACATAAAAAAAATCCATGGCACATTAACTTCTACGCTTAGGGTTGCCTTGAGCTCCTCGGCATGCGCATACTAGATAATTGTGAACAGGTATGTTCTAGATGAGTAATCATATTGCTCTTATTGAGATAAAATGGCAGGTTGGGCAAGGAATAGAATTACTATGGGCAGTTCTGATTTGAAGTATTTAGGATGCCAAGTTTAGATAGAAGTTTGGGGTTTAACAGGATATCACATCCAACCTGAATTGTTCTTGAGCCCCTAGACAACATATTATACAAAAAATGATCTCAAATTCACAAATCCCTACATATAGATACTTTCAAACATAGAAATGGTCATCCTGATTGCCACATCCTAGCCTATGTGTCTTGCTTTCGCATGGGAAAAAGAGTCAGAGTCATGATTAATAACAGAGATATGCGAGATCCGCTCTCAATTTCAATTTACAGAAATCCTAACACAAGCTACCTGCTATGTCAAGGCACCCCGGAGAAGGTTAAAAAGAGCGCTGTTACTTAGCTAACATAAAATTGCCAGAATCCCAGACCAACTGAATATCTCTGATAAGAAAGAGTATTTCCTTCATGCATTTAATCGATATTAGCTTAAACCAAAATAGAGGGACTTCTGTTACAAATTAAGCGTCATTAGGCCTGGTTAATGCTCAAGTCATGATTGGGCCAAAACTGTGTCTCATTTTTCATGTAATTAACCAATAAATGTGATTACAAAGTACAATCACCATTAGGATTTGAGCTCCTAGTTCATGGCTCCGCACGTAACAGGTACAGGGTTTAGACTTGAACAAAATGAAGGGCATGGGCCGGTTTGCTAAAAGGGGTTGTGCTAAGAAGCTGTACCCAGTATAATCCCCACACAAAGTCCATAAGCGATACACTATAAATCATGGCTATGCAATGGTCTAAGAGAGACTGATTTAATCACAGTAAGTAGAGGCACGGAACGTAATTGACCTTTTTTAAACTTTAGACATATGCGGGTATTGCTTTTATGCCTTGGAAGGTGTTTTATTCTGAGCAGCTGATGCTCTTTTCATTTTGACGCTTCCATTAGGCCTTCACACTTTTAGCTGCTAAGTGCATCATGGGAAAAGAAACATATTAATTGGTAGCGGCAGAAGCATAGCTTATCTTCTCAAATGACTGCCGTGTATAACAAAATACACAGGTAGCATGAAACAGTCTAGTCTCACATGTATCTTTAATTGCAGTATTTTGTCTGACCCCATTTGCGAGAGAACCAAACATTTTTCATTGTCAATGAAGCTGTAATTGGTTATTAACGTACACAATTCTGTTCTGCAACAGATTAATGAAATGTATGACTTTTCAGATATTCCAAATCCACTGCCCCATGTGGCATGCATTTTTTCACAACGTCCCCAGCTCAGGTATATTTTCTTGCAATGTACAGACGCTCAATGGGAGATTTTTAAGAATATCTTAAATTCTCACTGTGAAAGGTACATACCGTATGGGAATAAAAGAGTCAGGAACAAGAGAAAACCAATGTGGATAAATAAAAATGTAAAGGGGGCAATAAATGGCAAAAAAAAAAGGCATTTAAGCTACTAAAACAGGAAGGCAGTGAGGAAGCACTAAAAAGCTATCGGGAAAAAAATAAAATATGTAAAAATCAGATAAAAGCAGCAAAATTGGAGACAGAAAGACTCATTGCCAAAGAGAGTAAAACAAACCCCAAAATGTTCTTTAACTATATAAATAGTAAAAAGGTTAACAATGAAAGCGTTGGCCCCTTAAAAAGTAATGAGGGAGAAGTTATAGACGGGGATCAGGAAAAAACTAATCTATTAAATATATTCTTCTCTGCTGTATTCACAGAGGAAAATGAAATGCCAGGTAATATACAGCAGGATGAGATAAATGCCCCAGTACATGTCGCCTGTCTAACCCAGGAAGAAGTGCAGTGCCGCCTAAAAAAAAATCAAAATAGACAAATCACCAGGTCCAGATGGCATTCACCCCCGCGTTCTAAGGGAGTTAAGTAATGTAATAGACAGACCCCTATTTCTAATATTCAAGGACTCTATAGTGACAGGGTCTGTTCCCCAGGACTGGCGCATAGCAAATGTTGTGCCAATATTCAAAAAGGGGACAAAAAGTGACCCGAGGAATTATAGGCCTGTTAGTTTAACTTCTGTTGTGTGTAAACTGTTTGAGGGTTTCCTAAGAGATGCTATTTTGGAGTATCTCAATGAAAATAAGTGTATGACTCCATATCAGCATGGGTTTACAAGGGATCGGTCCTGTCAAACTAACCTGATCAGCTTTTATGAGGAGGTGAGCTCAAGACTGGATCGGGGTGAATCGCTGGATGTCGTATATCTTGATTTTTCCAAAGCATTTGATACGGTGCCACATAAAAGGCTGGTACATAAAATGAGAATGCTTGGGCTGGGGGAGAATGTGTGTATGTGGGTAAGTAACTGGCTCAGTGATAGGAAACAGAGGGTGGTTATTAATGGTACATACTCTGAGTGGGTGACTGTTGCTAGTGGGGTACCACAGGGGTCAGTTTTGGGTCCTATTCTTTTTAATATATTTATTAATGACCTTGTAGAGGGATTGCATAGTAAAGTATCAATCTTTGCAGACGATACTAAGCTCTGTAACGTGGTTAACACAATAGAGGACAGCGCACGATTACAAATGGATCTGCATAGGTTGGAGGCTTGGGCTGGGATGTGGCAGATGAGGTTCAACACAGATAAATGTAAGGTTATGCACATGGGGAAGAAAAATCCAGGCTGGGAATATGTATTAAATGGGAAAACACTGGGGACGACTGACATGGAAAAGGACTTAGGAGTTTTAGTTAACAGTAAATTTACCTGTAGCGACCAGTGTCAGGCAGCTGCTGCTAAGGCAAATAAAATCATGGGGTGCATCAAAAGGGGCATAGATGCCCACGACAAGGAAATAATTCTACCCCTGTACAAGTCACTAGTCAGACCACACATGGAATACTGTGTACAGTACTGGGCACCAGTGTACAAGAAAGATATAGTGGAGCTGGAGAGGGTTCAAAGACGGGCAACCAGAGTAATAAGGGGAATGGGAGGACTACAGTACCCAGAAAGATTATCAGAATTGGGGTTATTTAGTTTGGAAAAAAGACGGCTTAGGGGGGACTTAATAACTATGTATAAATATATAAGGGGACAGTACAGAGATCACTCCCAGGACCTATTTATACCCAGGACTGTATCTATAACAAGGGGACATCCTCTACGGCTGGAGGAAAGAAGGTTTCTACACCAGCACAGACGGGGGTTCTTTACAGTAAGAGCGGTGAGATTATGGAACTCTCTGCCAGAGGAAGTGGTGATGGTAAACTCAATAAAAGAGTTCAAAAGGAGCCTGGACGTGTTTCTTGAAAGCAATAATATTACAAGTTATGGATATTAGATTAATAGGGACAGAACGTTGATCCAGGGATTTATTCTGATTGCCATATTTGGAGTCGGGAAGGAATTTTCCCCCTGGTATGGGGCAATTGGCATCTGCTTCATAAGGGTTTTTTGCCTTCCTCTGGATCAACACAGTAGGGACACAATATGTATATAGGTTGAACTTGATGGACTTTGGTCTTTTTTCAACCTTATGAACTATGTTACTATGTTACTATGTTACTTTATAAATCTGAAAGGATAAAGGGACTCAGCTAAGCATTCCAAGACTTAACATGGGGAATACAGTTTACCTTTCTTTTCACAATACAGCTAAAAAGATGCATATGTCCAACTGGAACACTGTTATTAGCCCAACTTGTTGAAAACAAAAAACTAAAACTGAAAGCCGGATCATGAATGCGATAGCGTCCCTACAATTTAAGTTATGTCAGGCTTTAATTGGCAGTGTCTCTGCAAAATGGGGAAAAATGGTGAAAAAACCAAACAATAAAAAAAAAAAAATATATGGCTACTTAAAAGAGAACAAAAAAATGAACAATAAAATCTTACAATTACTTTTTCTCCATTAAACCAAAGCTTTATTGTGCTGATAAACTGAATTTTATTTGTTCCTTAGTTTAATTAGATCTTTTTCCAACTTGCATTAAAATTTCTTTACTATATCAGCACTCACAATATCCCAAAACATCCTAAACAGAAAACGATATTTAATTCAACATCTGCTATGTTTCGTTAATATCATTTTAGATGTACTAATTGCATA
The DNA here is from genome assembly GCA_029215755.1 of Spea hammondii. Lineage (NCBI taxonomy): Eukaryota > Metazoa > Chordata > Amphibia > Anura > Pelobatidae > Spea > Spea hammondii. The sequence goes on along the minus strand of JARDYJ010000003.1, from coordinate 70,917,013 downwards.
AATTTGTAGCAGAAATGGAAAAAAAAAAAAATTGGTGTAAACAAATGAAATATATAGGGGTTAAATAACAAAAGCAGATTGAACCTGTACAAACAACCTGTACAACCATGAATTATTTACATTTTAGTTTGGAACAGTATTATCAATGTGTGTTGGATACATAGCATAGTCAAAAGGCAAAGTCTTTTAAAGAACGACTCTACTGACGGGTATATATATATATATATATATATATATATATATATATATATATATATATATATATATATCCTGGGAGCATTTTATATATTCTATCTTTACCTTGGATGACACATTCGCCTCTTCCTCAAATAATAGGTAAACAAAATGGAATATCTTACCCTGTTTGTTGTTTAAGTGATAAAGAAAAGACACCGAAAGCAACTTTATCTTGATGAATAGGAATAGAACTGTATGGTCACTCAGGGAAAATTGCCACTCAGGAAAAATTATGCCTCCCAGTTCATGGACAAGAAATGATACACAGGGGAGCTGTTTGGTTGAATGAACTGGAGGTGACCCTGGGTGCTGGGCATTCAAATTTCACAGACTTTCTTTCTATTCTCTGGCTTTTGCTCTCTTAAATCTCAAGTAAATGAATACTTTTGCAGGTGGCAGAGGCTGCATCAAAAACAGTTGGTCCTAATGTCTCAATTGGGAGGTGACCTTGGTCAAGAAGAATGTGTCATCTAGACAAACATGACCCGAGGAGATCATGTATTATGTACATTATGATTATTATATACAGAGGTGTTCCATGTGTGGATCTATATTATGGCTTAGATTATTGAGGGAGAAGCTAAGTATTCAGGCAGAAAACATGCTAGCCTCAAAGAAAAAAAATACTGATACTAGTTACAAATCTAATATCATTCTCCAACAATGTAACCGTGAAAGCAGGACTGGTGTTATAATCATTACTGCTAACTGAACTGTGGATAATTTAATATGCTTGTATTTCTCCTAATTTATAACACCAGAAAAGCTTGGTTTTCAAAGTTTAGCTCATTTCACAAAATATTAAATCACTGTTGTTTTTGTCATCCAACAGGAACACGGTGAGATTTAAAAATGGCTCTGACGGTTTGGGGCAAGCGTCCAAAAAAATTATGTGCAGCCACAGACTACACTCCCCCTGTTTTTTTGAGTCGAGCATGGGCAAAGAGGCTACATGGAAGGAATCACAGTATTCCTGATGGTCAGTCCATGCCTGACATTCAAAATGTGGATGGGCAGATTCTAATAACTGCAATTGATGGATCCATCATAAAATGATATGTTTAAGACATGTCTCAATACATTAAATTCTAACAAAAGAATAAAACCTCCTGGTTGTTTAGTTTTAAATGTTGTATTCTGGGTGGAAGCAACACACTGTAAAAATGGATTTTGTGCTAGAAATTGCAGATAACCCACAGCTGTCTCTACAGTGAATATGAGGCCCCACTGGCTCTGTAGAGGTTTGAAACGTACAAGAATAAGGTCTACTACAGAGTACAGTGAACAACTATTCATATTCCAACAGCAAAAAATGGATCTCTAGAGCATTGAATATGCTGGTTCATTCATCATAACATGGACAAGATACCTAGAGAGTATACCATGTTCCAACAGTGTACAGAAGTACAAAGCAGTAGACGTAGAGCCAGCTTATATACTAAACACACTAAATTCATCAATAATTCTGAAATCATGGCAACAGCTATTCATCAAGGACATGATAGAATATATCAGAGATTAATGTGTACTATAAATATTATATTTTCAAACCAAGAAAAACAGCATTATACCTTTTTATGACATATCAACAGTGGATCAATATCAACAGACCATCAAGGATGAATATTAAATATGTCTTCCACCAATTTAATAAAGATCAAAACGCACTCAGATGGTGTGATGTCTTTGGAAATTTGCACATTTATTACAAAACAAACATTATATCATCATGGCAATGTATATATCTGTGGAAGTGCAATTACAATAAACTATTTGTATTCATATTTGACAGATGGTAACTTGCACTATGTATTAGTTTGATGGGGTCGCCAAGATTGTTTACAAATCCGATGAAGGTAATTCCAGGTTTATTATGAGGAATAACCTTATAACAAGGTTTGTTGTAGGCCAGTTGTGAACCACTGCTCTCATGTAAGAGGCCAGTAAAACAAATGTAAAGTAAACTATGAAGTCAGCAAAATTGGTGTTGCAGTTGTAGAAATAACGGAAGAGTCTTGTAAAAATATTGATAAACAACAAGACAGCATGGTCTTGCGCTGCAATTATATTTTGTAAACTTTCTCTTGTGTTGTTTTCAAAAGGAAATACAGAGTATGGTGTTCATTCAACTACTGTATAGGATAACAAATAAGATTTTGTCATATACATTTATGTCTTTAACTAATACTACCATATTTCACATATATAACTTGGTAAGTGGAAAACAAACTAATTTTTTGCCAAATATGAATGGGATATTAAATTCAAGTTTAATATGGGGTAGTTTTTTAGAACCAAATTTCAAACATGAACTGTGTGGTCAAAAATGTACATGGAAGTTGTGACCTATCTGATCTTTTAATCCATAAGAGCCGTACAATATCAAAAGTCCGCAAATTTCAATGACGTGTGGTAGAGCTCAATATTGAACTGGAGGAGTGAAGGGAGTCATGCAAGATCTAACGTTTACTGTGTGTTGAATTCTTGTTTAATTAAACCTGTTGAAATCTTAAATGATATAAGTTAAAAATGATAATCTTTCAGGTAAGTCATTTTTATGGTAGAAGTTTTTCTTAGCAACAATAACCCATCAATCTGAAATTTGAGGATGACTAATGCATGAGGTGTCCTACTGAGGTTAATTCCCCAAAAATTAATTTGTGCTTGCGCCCGTAAAACTTATATTTATTCTTAAGATCAGTTTCAAAAGATGTGTTTTATTAAAATAACAGCAGCAATCTTCAGCTATTGAGTTCATACGGTTTTTTTTTTACAAAAAAAAGCACAATAAAGATGAAGCTCAGTTTCTAAAGACACAGAGCACTCATGAAGTGATGTGTGATAAGCATGAAATCATGGATGAACAGTGCTGATAAATACACTTTATATTAAACAAAATACATGTATTAATTTTAGAGAGAAAAATATCATAGCCATATATATATCAACAAAGTTATTGTACTCCAGAAGTATACCAGCAACAAACCTCAAGTATGGAAACGGCTGGAAGAAGGAGATAAAGAATATGCCTGGGTAATTTATCTCTCTTTTATTCCCCAAGTACTGTTCCCTGATGGGTGATTTTATTGTTCTCACAGATTACTCTACAGCCAGCATGGATCATGTATTTTAGAAACTAGCTAATTTATTTTAGTATAAAAATAGAAAAGGAAAATATTTACAGAGGCAGCACAAATTGGATTTGTTAAGTGTGTGTGTATGTGTAATGGCTAAAAATAAAAACTATCTATTCTCTATTTCAAAAATATTGGATTATTCTTATATTTTTTTTTCCTTATCACAGCAAGGGGTGGCTAGATTTATGTTTACTAACCTTATGAAAAAAATGTTCAAATGTGTATCATCCATATGTGTGTATTTTTGACCGTAGGGGAAAATTTTATGATATTATAATTAGATATTTTTACCCGAGATATTCTGAAACAATTATTCTTCTGTATTACCGAAATTTATTTAAAAAAAAAAAAATCACATTAAAAAAGGACGTATGGTCAACAATATGATTCTTTGTACAAATAACTGTATTCTAACACTGCAGAAAGCATACACAACTAGGATGAAATATGTTCCCACAATATGTTAAGCCATCCAGAGATGCCTGTACTAGTAATAAAATTCACCTTCACATAGTAAGTACTAAGTCTCAGTATGCAACAAAGTTTTTTTTTAAAAAGCATGCATGGATGCTATTGGTGTTAGACTGTGAAATACCAGGTGATAACTCAGACATGGCTTTACTTTTAGCAGAAAGAAAGCTATGAGACAGGTTTTTGCCAACTATCTGAAATTTCCTGACAGCCATCAAAATTGCAGCAGGAGCCTTAGTTTGTGATCACTTGTAGTCGTGGATTCAAGTTGTCACTGAGCAGGAAAAATTACTCAGGTGAAGGGTTGAGCTCAGTTAGAGACAGACAAGATTATCATGGATCAAAAAAAGAAAGTCAAATGCCCATACTTGGATGTTGACGTTTTAGATAAACTGAATAGTGCAGACAAGCCCATGGATGGAGATGGATCATAATATAAGAGATGCAAGAGATGGATTATAAATCCATAGAATGAGAAAATAAAAAGATAAGAGGCATTTTCTGTTTATAAATGAGGAAAGAAATTAAATGCAATAGATGTGGGTAGAAATTAGCTTTTAATTAAGTGAGGGGAAAGGTAGGAAAGACGAAGGGAGAAACAATAGGCATACGATAAAAATATTTTGGGTGCGGCTGTAGATGTGATTTATCTGGACTTTGCTAAGGCATTTGATACAGTCCCACATAAAAGGATACTCTACAAATTAACAGAAAATAGGCTTAGGGGCGAATGTCTGTATTTGGATTGGAAAACGGTTAAAAGATAGAATACAGAGCGTTGTTGTGAATGGATGTTTCTCAGACTGTACGCAGGTATTACGTTGAGTGCCTGAAGGGTCTGTCCTTGGTCCTCTTCTTTTTCATTTATTCATAAATGATCTCCCAAGCTGCATTGAGAGCCATGTCACAGTTTTTATGCTGATGACACAAAATTAGGCCGGGTAATTCAGACTAATTTGGTTGTTTCTTATTTGCAGGAGGATTTAGACAGAGTTGGGGACTGGGCGTACAAGTGGCAGATGAGGTTCAACATAGATAAATGCAAAGTTATGCATTATGGTAAAAATAATAAAAATGCAACCTATACTATAAATGGAATATCCTTGGGGAAAACTACCAATAAGAAGGATTTAGGAATAATGGTAGACAATAGACTTGACAACAGTGCGCAATGCCAGCAAGCAGCTGCAAGGGCCAATAAGGTATTGATCCAAGGAGAAATCTGATTGCCTTTTGGAGTCAAAAAGGATTTTCTTCCCCTGATAACAGAATTAAAAGTAGCTTAACTAGGGTTTTTTTTTGCCTTCTTTTGGATCAAGAGTAGGAAGGTTGGGTAGAAGGGTTGAACTTGATGGACTTAGTCAAAAATAGTGACTGCTATAGGGTAGAATTACTACCAGGAAAAATGAAGTGAAAACACTTGCATTTTTACTATCAATTGCTTATTTTGTAGATTTACTACTGCCAAACACGACCATGAAAAAAATCACAGAACAGCATTATATTGTACAAAGTACATAGCAGGCCATCCCCATAGAAAGGCTCTAATAAAAGGCTGCCATGGTCAAATGCTACTACGAGCCTAAAGGTTTTGGCATCAAAGTGTTAATATTAGACTTGTGTGCAATTACCATAATCGATTCAATTTTCCATGACTCTAATAAGTACGAAGTAGTAAACATTTTTGGCATTTTCCATGACTCCAATAAAATGTAACAAGTGGTAATTAACTACTGAAGGAGATTCAAGAAATTCCAGAGGAGGCTCTAAGTGACTAAGATAAGGAGATGAAGGGTAAATGAGCCAAAACAGATAAACAAATGAAAGAATAATTAACAAATGTTCAAAGGCTTCATGTTTGTTTTTGTTTGTTTTGTTGGGGGCCAATCTTTTCAGAGATTCGTATGGATGCATGAATTGGGAAAAAATTATTCAAACTAAAGTCTATACAAATTTGAACATATAGTTCATAGTTCATATGACTAGGGATATAAAAGACAGACACAAGGGAATATAAAAGAAGTGGGACGTGTTGATACATTGGGTTGTATAGACATTAAGCATCTGGGTTTTTTGCAAATAAGCATGGGCTGGAAGTTATTTGCCATAGACAAAAAGGCCACCAAATGCAAGTTAAATTATAATTACATGGCGGGCTGCCTGAGAGTTTGCAGAGGGTTCTCAAATATAAATATTTTTTTGGGGAGTTTTCATAATTTAAAGAGTTTCAGTAACAGCTTTACCTGTTGTATGACGATATATACAAAACAATGTTTCAAACATATTACAGGTAGTTACTATGCAAAATATATAACAATTAAGAATCAGATTCTCTGTATTTATGTATCACTAATTATGTTTTTTAAGCTTTAGGCATAGTGTACATTCGGCTTCATTTGGGATATTCTGAGATATCAAAGGAAATTGAGGCAGTCAACACAAGCAGCCCTGGAGTTCAATGTCTTTGCCACCAACAGGGCCTTTCAGGACATGGAGTTTGTGATCAATTTCCTTATATTCCTTCTTCAATGAACCATGCAATCTAAGAGTACTAAGCAGAGAGTGCTTCTGGCTTGCTCAAGGCCCTTTCTGTCCACACACAGCAGGGAAATGGAGAACTTCCCTGTGACCCCATTGCATTGTTAAAAAAGCTAGAGGAGAAAAGGCTGCAGGTGGCATACAGTTAAACTGACCGTGAACCGGGGCTGCAACAAGCTGCCAAAACGTTTGATTCACAAAAACAGTTCAAGTGAAGAAGTCCACTCCAAATGTTAAATATGTACAGGCAACAGTGTCTGTGAACTACATTATACTTTGGCAACATGATTAATCGTTATTTGGGCATGGATTTGATTTTTTTAGTTTAATATTGACGTGCCAAGGCTGGCTATGGGGATATTACACAAACAGGAGATAACTGTGTTTCTTGTTGTCCAACACTCTGCATCCCCATTAACAAATAGTCAGCAGATTCAGTATGGTAGCTGAGATATATGGCATAAGGTGGCAGAACTAAGATAGCAAATAATTTCCTTTCTAATGTTCTCCCCTTCTTTTACAAGGCCTGCAAGGGGATCCATTAAGAAGCAACAGAACAGGGACAATGGAAGAAATAGATTAATGAGAAAAAGGAAAATCTAGTGACATGCAGTTCATAAAGTACATTGAACTAAAAATGTATATGATAGCTGCACGGTCCCTTTACATTTTCATGTGGTCCATTTTGCATACACATGTTCAGACCCTAAGCAAAGCCCCCCATCCGGTTCACATGCGTGTAAAGTCTTGGATTTCAATGGGGGGCACACTTCTGCCACCGATTGGCTGCTTCATGCAATAAAAATATATATTACCCAGACTTCGAAATGTTTGAAATTTATGTGGATATACAGAATGTTACAAAAAGCTTTAACTTAAGACATATTTTTTAATGCGGCAGCCACAATTAAATACCAAGAGGCAATCTTTAAAATGCATTAAGCTTTAAGGGCAATTTTTGTAACGTAGTATGGCTTAATGTGCATAGTAACAGTAAACCTGACAGAAAACAGGTTCTTATTATATACTGCATAACCCATGTAAGTATTCATGGTTTTATATTTGTGGTCAGTGGATTATGTTTGTTGTTACATGTCGCTGAAAGAAACATGGCTTATGGTCAAGTATGGGGCTCGATTAATTGTTACTTGAAAATGGCACATGGTAATAAGTGCAGAAATAAAAAATGGTTATGCGAGCATTTGGAGAAAATTATGACCGCAACACTATGGAGATATTAACTGCTAAGCTTTCCAGAGGATAGTATAAACATGGTAATTTATGCACTAATGTGTCTAACTTCACCGAGCCCTGCTTACTTGGTAAAATTATAAAAGCAACAAAACATTACTGAAAGAAAGGGGGTTATTGATTTTGTAATAATTCCTATGCATTAAGCAAAGAAATCCACTTTTTATTTAGGTCATTAATTATGTACTGTAAGTAAAAGGAAATGGAAATGGCATGTAACAAAGAAATAAATCCTAGCTTGAGCACCCACTTTAGGTAAAACGCTTTCGCCATTTATCAAAGACGGTTATGCGTACGACTCGACTGTTATATGTAAAAACATATATTTTTAAACTTGATGCTCCGTCAGAAATTACTTAACTAGTATTCACACAATCCTCGGTAAGACTGTAATTCAACAGATGAAACCATAAAACTAAATAGAATATATATTTTTTAAAACAATTACGGGAAAATGCGCTTTTTTGGTACACAGAAAAAACAAAAAGTTTCAAAATTTCGTTGTAAATATATTCCAGTTATTTTGTTATTTGTATCCCAAGGAAGCAAGCAGGATTAGAAATTGCGCCATCAAGCCCAAAGACAGATGTGTGCTTGTAAACGTGTTTTAGGAACAAAATGCAGGTTATGAAAAGTGCATTGTTTTATTAAAAAAAAAGTAAAAACTATGAACACTGTTTAATATTGGTAACAAGTCAGTTTTACACTTTGCCTCTAAATGTCTCAGTTTTATAACCTTAATAATATAGAACTTGTTATATCATGCAATGACGTTATGAAGTCTTTATAGAGACTGAGCTTTTTCTACATTGGATTTTTTTCATCCAATGTAAATTTTCACTATTAGTCTCTAAACATCGAAATCTATTAATAATACAGAACAAAGGGTAAAATGAAACAGTAAGTATGGCTCACTGCGAGTCCCCTTTAGATAATGACCCAAAAGCACACACTTATTACAGTAACTCAAGGAAACTCTAAGATGGATAAAAAAAAAATACTAACTGAGCACTTAAGACTTTCAAAAAAAAATTTTTAAACAGTCTAATCCATCATTTTGTTCTGTCAGTTTGTTGAAACTGTAAATCCTTTATTAGTGTAGTTTTTTTCCCCAAACAAATAGCATCCTTTTTTTAATCAGCTATGGAAAGCAAATGCAGTAGTCTTTATTTACAAAAGGGATTAGATTACTCTCTGAAGTAATCCATGATGAACATGATAATCTTTGTATTGATTAGAAGATCTCTGGCAATGTACAATTTATTCTCAACTTAATTTGTATGTAGAAGGCATAAATAAATATACTTTCTTTCCTTCCGTATACGGTGCTTAAGTGTGGAGATGACCTTGAGTATCAGAGGGTGACGTATAAATGTGCACCTCTGAATAGGATCTTCATTTGTTCAAGTCAGGAACTTTCACTTTAGTAACAAAACAACAAAACCCTGAGCACAGCACAAGTTCCAAAGAGACATACCGGTGTATTGTGAGAGACATTAAATTTTAAGAATTTAATTTTCATACCACTGCCAAGAGGAATTAATCTCAAATTAAATCACGGATGTTATTTGTTTTCCTATAGATACACAACCTTTTCCATAAAGACCCCTTCTCATGTAGCTAGACAAACTCAGGTGAGGTTAAGAGTGACAGTGAACAAGCGTCAAAGCACTTTGGATGCAGGCCACCAAGTTAAACATATAACTTCTCATCAAAATCCAATTTATGTCATAATCCTCACACCAATACTCTTCTTTTAACCAACAATAAACAAGTGCACGCTTAACTAGACCTGGAAGGAAATATCCACCCATATAAAAAAAACAGGGGAAATCGGGACTAAACCCATTGAGAATTCTAGCAAATACATGTTTCACATGTTTCATCCACAATGTCATCCAGGGCCATTATCTAGCCTTCAAAATATTCAGTATATCAATTTTAGACTTGACTTACCTCATCTAAGTCTTTTATGTACACTGGTTTTTCTTCAAAACCAATAGGCATTGGGTCAGATGGTGGGATTTTTACTTCTTCATACATTTTGTTGTTATCTCTTTGAATACCTTCTGGTAGAAGAAGCTGCAAAGTGAAATAATAGATGGTAAAATATTAAGATAGTTTTGTGGGTGTATTTTTTTTTTCAACAAAAACCATGTTCTTTAGATAATAATGTTATATTCAAATGAACTTAGTGTAGGGTAGGAATAGACCAGCTGCCTGAAACTTGCTGATGCTTAGTACAGTAGAGGTCTACATATCCTCTAACCATCTTATGTACATACTATGGGACGAGGAGTTGTCTTGTGATAATCAAGATGATCTTGCTTCATCCATATTCAATCTGGTATTCTGTAGTTTGTGTAAATAGCAAGCTACCTCAAAAATGCAGTTTATAAAAAAGTTTTGGAAGTATTTTCAACAAAGTGATAGAAAGAGGAAATGAAGAAGCGATTTCTGCCTCAACAACATATAAAGAGTACAGGACCTCCTTGCATGATCTCTGAAATATGTCTTGCTAAATGGCTAAGGGTTACATTCATTAAAATCTGAAAAGTCTTTCCATTTTGTCCTGTTCAAATCTGTAGCATTTGTATATTTCAAATAGGCTATTTTCAAGATTGCTAACAGATGTCGTCTGGGCTGAAAAGCAGACAAAAAAAAACAACTAAATAAGACATCTGATTTTAAAACTGAATCAGTTTCAATAAAAACGTCAATCATTTCTAAATATCACAAATAAATGTAAATTCTTAACTAAAATCAAAGCACTACCATGTTTTGCTTTAATGGTTTCAACTAGGGTTAGCACATTTAAAATGTGAACATGCAATCCTGCTTACCATCAATTTCCATCTAACACACCTTACTGTGGAATCACAGTTAATAATGAACGGAATCAGTAAAAATCCAAATTACAAGTACATTGTCAACATTTTACAAATGAGCAGGCAATATTCTAGATCCATGGATTCTGCTGTCAAACATACCTTAGCACCTCCAATAAATGCAGAAGTTTTCATTGCTTCAGCACGGGAATCATAAACATGTGGATATTGAATTCTTTCCCATGTGTCTCTTTCCCTTGACAGAATAGGCATTGTTCGAGCACTTGAAAGAGCTTGTTCTCTATAAACGTCAGAGAAAATAATGTCAGAAAATTAAGAAAATTGGGACTTCTGGTCTAGCGTACTTTCCAAAGATGTATTTAGAAACCTGGGCAATTTGAAGGAGAGTTGAACCACGTTTTGCATTATGAAGGGACAACCCCAGTGACATTCATTCACACTCTCTCTCAAGCTCTCTAATTGTTTTCTTATCATCTTTGTGGACCACTTAAGCTGCATCTTCTTCCGTGTCTTCATCTATCTTTTTATCTTCATCATTCTCTAACCTCTTCTATCTTCAATTTGCTATCTTCTATTTGCATCTCTACAGACATAACCGGACGGGAACTTCCACCGAAATGACGTCACTTATGGTGATGTACACTCCCCGATGCTCCAATCTGGGACATGATGACACTGAAAGCGGTGTCATTTTGCCCTCACTTGAGCTCATATGGCAATATGGCAGTGCTCACGGTGACATGCTCGAGGTGACGTCCTCACCCAAGTTCAGCCATTTGGGTGGAACTTATGTACACAGATGCAGATTAAAGATAGAAAGAAGAAGATAGAAGGGAGAAGATACAAGACGATGAAGAAGTGGAAGCGGTCAGCAGAGAAGGTTGCATAACATTTATAGAGCACGAGAGAGCGTAAACAAGAATGAAAGTGTTATAGAGTGTAAGCGAATGTGGGCCCATGAAAATTCTGAGCTTTTCGCTTTGTTTTCGTACAATTCATGGGGGTCTGGACTCGTTTTCGGGTCTTTGTACGAATCGCTGAATTTACCAAGATTCAGTACATTTGCAATTCGTACAAATCCGAATGCACAAGTCTAACAAATAGTACATGTGGACAGAATGCCTAAATAAGTTAAGCTTTATTTATGGGGAAACAACCCCTTTTTTGCTAAAGAAGCTCATCCAAGCTGGACCTTGTAACACATGGTAAAATGAGGTTATCAGTTCTGCAAACCCCTGGGTTAGTGAATACATTGCATATAAGAAAGTAACACTGTTACAAGATCTCAACTCTGGGGTGCTATTGTGATGTTGAAACTGCTGGGGGGGCTTACTTGCCAATTGTTCTGACTACCAAGGTCTACCTTTTCTGAAAAATAATACTTGAATCAACAAACATAGTTATATAATTTAAAAATGTGATGATTTATTCACTAATGTACTCCTATAAAAGATCAGGTACTACTTACTATCTTCTGGCAACCAAAATATAAAAATATGTTTTACACATTTCTCATCGACCTAAGCCAGCTCAAAAGTAGACGATGAAAGGAAGTGGTGACCATTTAAGCAGCAGTAGTATCAGCGGCACACACTTATGTTTAATCTTCCGAATGCCGTATCAATGACATTCACAAGGTTAACACAAAGTGTGGTTATGTATAAATGGCAACAGAGACAGTAAGAATTGCAGCAAATTGCAGATGCAGTTTGTAGGCACTGGCAACTCAATAACTGCAGTAGACAACCTTATTTATAGGGCTGTTGTCCCAACTCTCTGCCACATAACAATGTAGAGATCACACTTTTTATGGGCTCAATATTTAAAAAGCCAACAAGGGTAAAGTTTTTTTATTTTTTATTCCTCTGCAGCACTGCAACGCCTTATTTGCTTTCCCGTTTTTCCCTATATTTCAAGATGACAACATAGAAAATAGCACCCATTAATCTCAAGAGGAAAAACAGATAGTTTCAATGCATTTAGTACAGACTTCATAAATCTTACACTAGTGGTGTGTACAGAGCACCTAAGGAAGATAGCTTACCTCCTTAATCTGCATTTCTAAACCGTGTGGAAGCAACCAAGCAGATTCTAATTAAGCAGATCACTGCTTTCTTATCCTAGTAAATTAGGATTTCATTGCGAAAAAAAATTCTATACTTGTGCTAAAAACGTGACCTGCAGCTGAAATCATGTTATCGCTAAAGCTGAACTTAAAGAAAAATGATTAGGATACATTAAAGCGGCTGCATTGAAGGTGCAATTTTTCAGAGATTTGGAATTGATCACCTGTGCATTCGCAGCTCCTTGGGATCAAACCAGAACTGTCCTTCTCCATACTCCCCATCGTCCCCTACTCGTTTTTCTCGTTTGGCATTACGTTTTTCCTCTCGCCGGTACTGTTTCATTAGCTGCTTCTCCTGCTCGGACTGAACAGTGACTTGACAGCCATAATTGGGTTTTTGGATGTCTCCCGCATTTCTTCTGCGTGGATCTAAAATGTAAAAAAATGTACTTCATACTGTTTTTCAGTTCAAAGAACTTAAAATGTGCGGAAGAAAAATATAACTAAGCTGTGTCTTTGCATTAAGGCGTTACAATTCTACGTCCGTTTAAAATCAGCATGAATTAACTTTACAATTCCTAATTTCTAAAATGGTGCTATAACGCTTGACCTTTAAGAAGATTTAATATATTACACTCATCTGTCAAATATAGCTTGCTTCAAGTTTAATTTCTCATGGAAAAGTATTAGGATTTCTCTTTAACTTAAGTTGAGAATATTTTATCTACTTAAAGCCAACACACATGACTATGATCGTACCCTGTAACATCTAAAGAGCGTGGATAAAAGATCACAAGGAATAAGTAATGAAATATACTTGGACTACCGAAATGTGGAATTTTAATAAGTCGCAATGAAGTGGATAATAACGTATAGCCTTAAAGAGCAACAACCCCCATGTTGTGGTGCATATAAAACCCACAAACATTCACTTTTGTTCTAATGTTTTTCAAAGCCTACTGGGGGTGCCACACAAAGGAGGGGAACACAGTGGGTAGAAGGAACTACATAGATTAATGTTCTCTTTAATTTGATGTGAATGATACTGGTATGGCAACGCAAAGCAGGAGTTCACAGTGGGTGCATGAACAAACTAGGGTCAAGGAGCAGATAAAAGCACATACATACAAGGAACTAGAGGATACCCAAGCAAAAATTAAGCTTGCTTCATGAACCCCAAGAGAGATAGCCTACGTACCTAGAACACACGCTGTTGCCATGAGTTAGTACACATAATAAAGATAATTACAAAAACAAATTTGGCTGCTTTGGACACTAAACAGCTATCCAAATCTCAAACTGTACCATCTGAAAAGCAACACAGCAAGACAATAACAAGAAAGACCAAAGACAAAATAAAGTAAGAGTAATCAAATAAGTACGGCATGAGGAAGTCTGACAAAATGAGTGCATAGGAGGTAATGAATCGCTTCCCGAAGAACAAGACACAACAGCTTTATTAAGACAAAGGATAACTGGCAGCTATGGGTAGAAAGGCATCCTAATGGGAAATCAAGACAATTTAATTTACTGTAGCACTGATAGCTCCAGATTGATTGTTGACATTGTCTGGCAGGAGCAAAACAGGTTTCCTTAACTGTAATCCAAATGCAAAGTAGCCTCCATCCATTATAATGCAGTGCTTACAGAAAAGGGGCATGCAGAAGCAAACCACACCTGACTGATAAATCTGCATGCAGAGAAAGCCACTCACGTAACATTTCAATTCCATAAGAATATACAAAAAGGATGCATCAGAGCTTATGTTGCCTTAGCACTTGACATTCATTATAAATACAAATAAAAATAAAAAAATCTACTGCAGTGTCAAAAACTAAAACACAAGAAGTCATTAAAAAAAGAAAGGACTTGTGACTGGTTACAAAACACGCAGTGGACAATTAATTTCGTTATTAGCTAGTGATATTTACAAAATTTTGTTATTTGCTGAACAGTGAATAATTTATTTCATATGTTGCTTACTCTAATTAAGCTGGGTATCACTAAAAACCGAAAAGTAGTAAACTATATGTAAAGCCCATATAAGAAAACATTAATGATGTCACATGTTAACACTGCACACTAATGTCAGGACATACACAATAAGATTGTTAACTATACCATACCACATTACAACTTGAACCCAGCGCACCAGTAAGCCACAAAGTTCAATAAGAGTCCACCCCAGACCCCGGCCCCACTGACTACACGAGGGCATATCAGAGTTGACATGGAAGGGGTTAATTCGTTACAGACTCTGGGCAACATTTTGTGGCTGTTAGATCTTGACTTTTGACAATGTCTGCTCATTCAACATTTAAACTAAGATCCCAAATGTACTTTTTAGAATGTGCCAAAATATTTAACCATTTAAACATTGCCCCTAAAACATTCTTTTGGCTCATTATTAATTTAGAATACATGGCGTCACACATCTAATGTCTAACAGTACAAGGACTTAAGAATATTAATATACAACATATTGTTAATTTGTCTTGATATATTTTATATTTTCACAGCAAAGTTATATTTGTTTTACAAACAAATTTACTGTTTATTTTTAAAGTTTCCCTCTCCTATCAGTTAATGGATAAACTTTAAATAAATAAAAACATGAGTGGAGAAAGGAATCGGCTCCTATATTTTTTGGTTGGCTCCTAGATCCAAAACCTTGACCACTGTATTTTATACATATATATACATAGGTGGGCTACAAAAGAGCGTGTGTATATGTATATTATATACATACACACGTACTTTTGTAGCTCACCTGTGTGTACACCTTTATCTATATATGGAATAAAACAAATATACAATATTTGCTAAAGATTTAAGCCCCAGAACTCAGGGAGTTAACATTGTCTAATTCAAGTTAAAATAAAATACAAATAAAATTCTTACCAATTCTAAAAAAGAACACTCCTGAGGCACAGACACAATACTTTTGCTATGCATTTAGAACATTTTATTTTTCCTACCTTGGGAAAAGTGCGGCTGGTTATCACTGGACCAACACAGAGATCTCTCTACGATTTTTTGCCGCTGCTGTAGAAGTACTTCTATAAACGAAAATCCTTCAGGGCCCAGGAGTTCAAATAACTGCAAGAAAATAAAGAGCTATAAATTCCTACTCGTGCAAAATTTGTAAAAACCAAACAAAATGGCCAAGAGCAAAACAATTGCATGAATTACTCTCATTAATGCTGTGCTTTGTTCTTTATATACAAATAAATATATATATATATTTTTTTTTTAATGCGCCATGCAAGCTTAACCCCTTCGCGACCTTTGCCGGTTCAGGACCGTCATAACAAGAAGGTCACTAAATGACCTTTGACGGTCCTGAACCGTCAAAAAATTAAATAAGCTTAGAAAGTGATCAAGGATCACTTTCTTCGCTTAAACGGCCTTGCTGCAATGCCTCGATGTCGAGGCATTCAGCAAGGCCGAGATCGGCATCGGGGGCCATGTCTGGCCCCTCCCCGGGGCGTCAACAGCCGCCATACATTGTATGGCGGCGGACGCCCGTTTTAAAAGCGTTTAGGAGGCGATCAACGATCGCCTCCTAAACTTAAATGGTGTCGCTGGAATGCCTCGATCAGGAGGCATCCAGCGACACCAAACACTTACCTCTGGGTGGGCTGTGACCGCTCCGGAGAGCGGTCACAGCCGCCGCTGCCGGTGATCTTCGCCATCAAGCAAGATGGCGGCGGCCCGGGAAATAAAACAATAAAGACGAAAAAGTTCGCTAGAGGGTCTCCAGACCCTCTAGAGAACTGGCTCCACTTGCTGGTTGAATACAGGTACTGCATTCAACCATGCAAGTCAATGGAGCCCAGCTTTCTAATCACTATGTGATTAGTAAAATATTCAAAAAAAATAAAAATAAATAAAAAATGGAAAAAAAAATTAAAAAAAAAATGTGCTAACATTTAAAAATAATTATGCAGTGATGTCACTAGATGAACCATCCAGTACCAGCAAAATGTGTAAAAAAAAATATAAAAAAAGTATTAAAAAAATAAAATAAAATTAAAAAATAAAGTTTATTATTTTGAGCAAGTGCTAAAATTTCTCAAAAATCTCAACAAAGAGTTAAAATAAAAGCACTTCAAATACCCAAGGGGTGTCTAATATATAAAAAAAATGGCTGATGGGGTAAATTGGAGTGGCCTAGCTCAAAGATAGGGCATAGGTACAGACTGACCAAAATGGAGAAAAAAAGCGCACTTCCCAAATGTGGCATTTTAAATCTGAAACAACCCGACAAACCCATGCATGTCTGGTATCACTGCACTCAGGAGATGTCCCTGAACACACATTGGCGTGTTGTTTGACAGTGGCATATACCAGGACCTGTATATCTATAACTAAAGTACAATTTGTGTGGAAAAAAAATAAAAAAAATTACTATTACAAAGTTTGACAAAGTGTAGTTCTATAATTGGTGCATGGAAAGGGTTAAAATAACAGCATTTGGAATACCCTGGGGTGTCTAGTTTTCAAAAATATATGGTTTGAATGGGTTAAATTTAGTTAACCGGCTTCAAAGATGTTCCTAAGAGGAGATGGAGGCAGACTGACCAGATTTGTTAAAAAAGATTTGGAAATCATAAAACGCTGCTTGTACTTATTGCCCTATAACTTACAAAAAACAGCAAAAAAACATAAAAACATTGGGTATTTCTAAACTCAGGACAAGTAGTAGAATCTATTTAGCTAGTTTTTTTACTTGCTTTTTTAGGTGAGTAAAAGATTTTTCAAATAAAAGTCATAAAATGTGGTTTTTTTTCAATTTTGCACCATGTTTTTTTTATTTTTTTTATAGTAAATAAGATGATACGATCAAAATAATGGTATCTGAAGAAAGCCCATCTTGTCCTGCAAAAACAATATATAACTTATGTGGGTACACTAAATGGGTGAGGAGAAAATTACAGCTGAACACAAGCACCACAAAAGTGTCAAAACAGCCTCGGTCCCACAGGGTACAAAACGAAAAATGAGCCCGGTCCTTAAGGGGTTAAGAGCCTATAGGTAGCACAACAACATAAGACAATGTAAACATGTTGTATAATATGTTTATACATGTATAAACTTTCAACACAAAATAACACAAATTTAGAAAAATCAAAGCATACCAATAGAAACAGGTATAAGATACAATACATGTTTAACTTAAAAGTTAAGGAAAAGAATGATTTATTTTTTAGTATGTGTAATCATACTGAGATATTTTAATGCCTGATATTTTATAGTAGATCACTGTGTAAATGCTGGAAAAAAAAATATACATATTAATAAAGAAAAAAAAATGTTTGTTCACATGTAGATCTGCCTCATCAAAGGGCCACTCAAGTTCTTCTCAATCATGTAGAGTTAAATAAGTCTTTAAAGACTACGTAACCATATCATAGTACATATGGTTTAGAGCCCTGCGCGGGACTGGTTTTTTTTTTTTTAATCCCGCTCCTGCTGAATTTCTGACTACTACGTACACACTCCCGCAATGCGTGTGTTCCACTCCCCCCCCACTCCCGCAACATATGTTGCATCTCAATGCAGTTCTCTAACATGGTTTCCATTCCTTGTGGCTAAAAGCTTATCTCTTTTTTCTTTCCATGCCTGCCACCCTAGCATGTCAGTTTGCAAAGTTTGGTTTTTTTTAACATAAAAACTGTATCTGAAAAGGGTGGTGTGGGGTACTTATTACTTAACTGTGTTACTGTACAAAGTGGTGCAGCATATTGGGGAAGAAAAAAAAGCTGGCTCCTAATTGTTTTTGCTGGCACATAGATGCTGTCTAAAACAGTCAGGACTTATCAATGAAGGGTTTCTACAACAAATCTAAATTCATTTGCTCATGATCCTTTTTTCATTTGTGTCATTTTAGCAGATATAGTAAAGTTACCTTTCTGAATATGAATATTGTTATTACAACAGACATTAAAGCATATATATATATACGCAAAACATCTCGTGCACATTTAAACTCAATTGCTTTTTTTAACCTTTACCATTTCTACTAGAAGGCTGCTCCAGCTATCCACCGCCTTCTCAGTGAACTAATGTACAAAATCATTGCTTCATCTACTAAAGAACAGCAATGCTGGTTATTTTGTATTCAACCAGACATCTTTGGTGGACAGCTGAAAAAAATAAACTCTCTCAAAGCAGTATGGTAAAATGAAAATATACAAATATAATAATTTAGAATGTTTTCAACACTAACTGGTTACCATGGTCTCTAAGAAAGCATGAGCTAAATGGACAAATTCCTTATCAGCAAATGCCCAGAGAACACAGATCTAGCTAATTATTCCACTAATGCTTCCAATTACAGTGAGTACAGAGAGTACCTACATCTATACAGTTAGCATGATGTGTTAGTTGTTGCTTTCATCGCAACATTGTACCTAAAAGCATTCCAATTATTAATCCGTTATCAAATGTACAATTGAGATGAACGCGTACTGTTCCAAGAGCACAACAACCCTGTCTCCTAAAAGGGCATTCAGTATCTAAAAATACTGAACGAAGATTGACTTAAATAAATCAAAGGCGTAAAAGTGGAACAAACATCATTTTAGGTTAAAACTGCCTAAAAAGATCTCTGAAAACATTTGGCTTCTGTAAATCATATTTCTCTCAATATTTTTACACCAACGTTGAACAGTTATTCCAACAACAACATACCCTTTTTCGCACATGGGTGACTGTGGACAACCCTTTGACACCCAAAGGCTTAGAAAGGGTCTAGCAATATGGAAAAACCGCTAGTGTTTTTATATTTCTGCAGCTTCAAGGTTTCATTACATAGTGAGCCAGACACAGATGGTGGTACAGCATAACTCTAATCACTATATACAGAGCCAGACATTGACAGGGGATAACATAACTTCCATCTCCCATCATCATTTTCATTTAGTTTCTTTTTCACTCTCTCACTCAAGCTAAGTGTCCCTCCCTGGCAAGGGGCGCACCTGGAGTATTTGGCCCCTGGGGGTCCTAAGTTTGGAACCCCACACACACACTCTCCCTACCTTCTCTGTCAACTGCTTCTGCATCCCTATCTCCTTTCCCGCTGCGCCGCTTCTTCTCTTGCCTCTTCTTGTTTTTTCCCGTCCACTCCTCACAGAGCTGTGGGAAAGGAGAAGTGGTCGGCGGAGAAGGTAGGGAGTTTCGGCCGGCAGAGCCTTTGGCCCTCGCACTGTGCTCCTGATGATAAGCTCTACAATCTAAAACGTCCAGCTGCAGTGCACCCCATGCACCCACATAGGAGCAGCTCTAGTTAGAGGGGCATTTAATGCTGAAGATCAAATATAGACCACATCTCAATGTCTGGTGGGCCGCATGTTGAACGCCCCTGGGATAGTTGCTGTTAAATGAGACATCTCCCCCCATCGAATTGTCTGTGCAGTATAAATGAGTGTTATACAGAGCTGTCTGTTCTGTATATCTAGATCAGGGATCTAAAATATAAAGTCTCCCCATATTATGTATACGTTATGCAGGGTCACCAGACCCAAACCACACTGGACTAAGCCCTTCATAACATTCAGTCGTTTTGACGAGAAAGAAATGTTTTAATCGACATAAAACCCAAAGCAGTAAAGTCAGTACACTTTTCTCCTGAAGAAGACACAGTGAAAGATTCAATTGCTAGCTGAATCTGAATAATAATGTAACAGTCCACAAAAACTTGATTTTGGAGTTCAGATTTTTTTTCTTCTATGACGGAAGATGAATTAATGCAAAACTAATTAACTTTCAGTGTTGAAAGCCATTTTTCATTTTGAGTCACGTTATCTCCAACTAATACGGCAGTTCCCCCACCTAGGTGTGAGAGGGAATAGCTGTTAATGTGGCAGAGTATAAAACATTGCTTGTTGAGCTAATTGCTCCCAACAAAACAGAGCGTGACTTTCACTAAGCTAAACTGAGTTGCTCATTTCTCAGAAACTGGCCCATCATCTATTCACCTAAGTTCAGGCAAAGACACAAGCAACTAATCCTATAAAAGGCATTATGGCAAACAGTTATCTCTTTCTTCTGAACATGTCTATAATTCACCACCTATTCTCTTAGCAAACATGAATATTAGTATCAGCTCTTTGGGAGACTATTACAGAACAAAGCGTTTTGGGGAGGGGGGGATGTGTGTTATCCTTATTCTCCATTTGACAAAGAATTTATTTTCACGTGAAACGAGCAATGGGAAAACTGTAACAAGATAGGTAACTGCTAGAGCTTGGGGGAAGCTGATAACAAATCCAATTGATTTCTTAATAGTTTTAGTCAAGATAAATTTATTTCTAATGGCCTCTTGACATTCGCCAAATGGTGTAATCAGTCTGAGTCCAATATCTACCTTTTGGATAAAAAGTGAACCCTTACAACTAGAAATCTACCAAGCTTGAGAATAAGATTAAACGCTGCAAATAAAAGTCATATGCAATACACAATGAAACACAGCAGTGTATTTCACTAGAAAAGGCCTTCCATACGCAATATAAGTGTGAAAGGAGTAATGACCCGGATGTTATCAGGAAAATGCCCCAAGGCCTAGAAAAAACATCTACTGCATTAGAAAATAAATGCTATCTAAGCTTATACTTACCTATTGTAGGGTGAAGTGCTTCTCCATTTAATCAGGGGCACATATGAAAATTATAACAAATAATGTTACAGCAACTACTCTATCTCATCTATGACATAAGAAATAAATCAAAAAAGAAACCTGCTCTCCCCTAGTCCTCCAGTTCCAATTACCCCAGAACCTTAAATGTAAAAATGAAACAGAAAACAGCGGGATGATAGTAGGTGGTTTATCTTGCATGCCTATTACATAATTTAATTATTGTTTTGTATGGATATAAACTGTATTACATTTAATGGTTGCCATATATATTTATTTTTTTTGTAAAGATGTGTACAGCTACATAATGTGAAACATGAAGGATATCTTAATTACATTTAAAGAGTTATGGGGGGGTCTGTGTATACTTAAGACGGGGGGGTTAAGAAATTGTTTTCATTATTTCAATTGTTTGGGTTAGTATATATTTATTAGCTATATGTGATGGTTGCCTTAAACTAGGTTATTTTAAAAACTTGATACCCCTCAAAAAACAATTACGATTTAATAAGTAGACAATGAAAACTAGGATCCACCAAAATAAAAGTTATGAAGTCATAGGATTACCATCTTCACACTGCTAAGGGAAAAGTGGCTGAAAGCACCAGGATCTGAGCAGTCTCCATACGTCCAGGACATTCCCTGACAGATGCATGTATCTGACCGTCTTGCTCCATTCATTAACCCCTTCAGTACCGGGACGTACCTGGTACTTCCTGGTTAACAGTCACCGGTAGACCGGGACGTACCAGGTACGTCTCCTCCAAAAAACGCCCCCACATCACCACAATCGCCGTGATCGTGGGGGCGCTGCTGCTGCTGTCTGCCCAGGAGTCCTGGGCAGACAGCACAGCCTGTCTAAGCCCGCCCCCAAGCCCACGAGCACTCCCACGGAGTGATTTTGTAGGCAGAAACAGCGATTGCAGAAAAATCTGCAATCGCGGTTTCAGCTGCCACAGGCAGCTTCGGGGAAGGGGGGGGGTATTGAATGGGTCCCCACACAAGTGTGGGGACCTGATCCAACACCCCCCTGCTGCCTGATCGCTCCATGAGAGCGTCAGTGAAGCGTTAACCCCTTCAATGCCGCAATCGCGGCATTGAAGGGGTTAATTCCCATTTTTTAGGGGGTTCTGCTGCTGGTGGTCTGCCTGGGCTTCCAGCAAAAACGAGCCCCCAGAAGTCCTCTGATCAGTCCTGTAGGACTGATCAGAGAGACTCCTCTCCTACAATCTCCAGTCTATTGGAGATTGTGTCCCAGCTGCCAGAGGCAGCTTCAGGGACAGGGAGACAGGTTTCTTTGGTCTCCACATGAGTGTGGAGACCAGACCCCCCCCACCCCCACCCTACCCCGGTTAACCCCTACCCCCCTCTTCCTCAATTAACCCCTTCAATGCTGTGATTGTGTATGACCCCCATCGCAGCATTGCAGGGGTTAATATTAGTCCCCACAAGCGTGTGGGGACTAAATATCAATCAATGCTGTGCTTCAATGGAGCATCAGCATTGAAAGAGTTAAAAAAAATAATGTAAAAAATAATAATAATTTAAAAAAAAAATGAAAAAAGAAAAAATAAATAAATAAAATAATAATAATAATAATAATAAAAAAATAACAGCACTGACCTGAAAGTCCAGGGTGCTTCCAGGTCAAATGCTGGGCTGATCAGATCGCTCCTGGCCAATAGGAGTGATCGGATCATTATGGCAGCCCACGGATGACCCTGCTCTACAAAGAGAGAGGGGTCATCTAGGGTAATTATGAAAAAACACAAATTATTAATAAATGAAAAAATCATAATTATTACCTGATCACTTGTCGGTGACATTTTAAGTCGCTGATTATTGATCGGTCTCCCTGATTGATGTCAGCGGCCTAAACCTGTCACTTACAAGTAATCTGATGAAAAAAAATATTTAAAAAAATGTAAATGCGCATGTTCCAGTTTTGCCCTCATAGCTTCCTCAAAAAATACATGAACCATGCATGTGAGGCCTTGTTGGAACCGGGGGGTGTTGGTGAACAAAATGTGGTGTTTTTTTTCCAGTGTTACACATATGCTGTGCAAGAAATAAATTGCAACATTGAAATGTATGCGTTAAAAACGCAATAAAATAATTTCCCTGTGAAGTTTGGCAGACATCAGTGAAGAAATGGCTGGCTGAAAACTGTCAAAACTACCCTAGTTGAACACCTTGACTCGTCTACTGTTCATAAATATATACTTTTATGGGGTAATTTACAGTGGGGGGGCTTCCAAAATGTCCCAAATGGGATATGGGCCCAGGAAACCAATTTCTGAAAACTTGCGCATGTTCCAGTTATGGCCTCATGGCTTCCTCAAAAAATGCATGAACCATGCATGTGAGGCCTTGTTGGAACCGGGGGGTGTTGGTGAACAAAATGTGGTGCCTTCTTTCACTGTTGCACATATGCTGTGCAAGAAATAAATTTTAACATTGAAATGTATTTGTTAACGCAATAAAATAAATTTTCCGTGAACTTTGGCAGACATCAGTGAAGAAAAGGCTAGCTGAAAACTGTCAAAACTACCCTAGTTGAACACCTTGACTTGTCTACTGTTCATAAATATATACTTTTATGGGGTAATTTACAGCAGGGGGCTTCCAAAATGTCCCAAATGGGATATGGGCCCAGGAAACCAATTTCTGAGGATTCCAAGTGTGAAAACGAAAATGCGCATGTTCCAGTTTTGCCCTCATAGCTTCCTCAAAAAATGCATGAACCATGCATGTGAGGCCTTGTTGGAACCGGGGGATGTTGGTGAACACAATTTGGTGTTTTGTTCTGCAGTTGCACATATTCTATACAAAATATAATATAAAATCTAAAGCAACATTGCAACATATGCAAACAAAATTTGGCAGCAATTGGCGATAAAATCCCTGTTTGAAAAGTGTCAAAATGACCCTAGTTGTACACCTTGACTTATCTACTGTTCATAAACATATAATTTTGGGGGGGGTAATCAGTATCTGTGACAACTATTGCAGTTATTAGACTACCATGCCAAATTTGAAAAAAATTACATTTCAAAAACGTGATGCATGCCTTGCAATATTTGCCCTATACTGGTCAAAATAGATAAAAATTCTGGCCATGTTGGGTGGTTTCCAAATCAGGACAAGTTAATGAATATATTTGGGATAATTTTTTCCCATTGGTTTAATGTGTGTACAATTTGTATGTATACAAAACTGTAAAAAAATGTGTTTTTTTTCATTTTTCCCCCACTTTTTCCAGTTTTTTTTCAAACAAAACAATATACTACCCAGCTTACTATGGTTTCAAATGAAAGCCCTACTTGTGCTGAAAAAAACAATATATGATTTGTGTGGGTGCACCAATTGATAAGAGAGAAATTACAGTTGAAGACATGGCAAAAACACAAAAACGGCTCCGGTCCTTTAGCGACACGTTAGTATCAAAATCCCGGTCCTGAAGGGGTTAAAACGATGGCACAATCATTCCTCTGTTACAAAATTAATTCAACAAAGGGTATCATCAGGCTTCACAAAACAGGGCTGTGCTGTGATGTTTCGGTGGAGAGGTAGCTTTTGCAGAAGTAAAATGAGAACACATCTTTCACGGACTGTGTGTGTCAAAGCTCTACTTATATGAGGTAAATTGTAGAACATACTTTTTTCCCCATGATGGATCCCTTCTCACTAGCCTGTCAGTTGTTTCATTATGCTTAGTCAATAACATTATGATGCATTACAAATGCAAAACCTCATGGGAAAGGCTCACTTGATCTTCTAACAGGTTATTGTTAAAAAAGCATATCGATGAGCCATGAACTACCACTTGAAAATAATACATTAAGAATTTATTAACACTTTGCTCACAGATGAGCACTGCGATACAAGGACAGTTTTTACTTAGTAACTGGGAAGACTATGTAATCAGTGGAATAATGAGGCACTTCAACATATGTAAATAAAGACACATCCACACCACAAAGAACATGATAGTAATCAAGAACAGACATTTGTGTTTTTCCATTAAGCTGGTTATGTCAGGAACCTTGGGATTTGAATCAATGAACTTTAGTACATGGGGTTGTTCATTTGTCTATTTCACCACCTGTAGGCTCTTTGGTCATTTCCAGGAGTCTCTGACCACTTTGCTTCCAATAACATGTGCTGCCAATGACTTTGGTTGTGTACGCTTGCTATAGACACCAGCCTGCCAAGCTCTAGCTACAGTCTACCAAGCTATAGTCATTGGTCTTACAGATCCCCATCTGTCAGTTTTGTCCAATCTCGCATCAAGAGATTGACATTGCTGTGTTCAGTACTCGTGAAAACGGGTGTATTCTGGACTTCAGCCAGTTCATCCAGTGAGACTTTTGCACAGAGGGCTTTGACAGCAGACAAAGACTTGTTGGCCACAATTTCCTGCCCTCATGCCCAGTCTGGCATCGAGCACTACAGGCAGCTGGCTCCCAAGCGTCAACCAACCCAGCAGAGGTATCTGAACAAGCATCTGCCAATGCCAACCAGGCAACTGTTATGTCTGTGGGTAAGCTCTGCACATCACTGGAAAACAGTGGCAGTGTGATGGCAAACAACTTTCACCTGCATACTGTTCTACAAAAATTACTAAAAATGTGCACAGTGGCTGCGCAGAAAAACAAACATACAAAATCAGAAATATATCTTTTCATCTGGTTGTGTGCGCCCACAAAACTTTCTAAGCAGTGTCCCACAATGCTGCAGTATTGTCAGCTCTTGTAAATGTGAACTTGGTAGCTGACAGGCACACGTCTGCCAAGTTTCTGTTAGTTACACATTTTCACTCATTTCACTTGCTACATGCAGATTATTCATCTGAACAGCTCCACTTTGTAAATATACATGTTTATATCATATCCAACATAACCTGGTTTATAAACTAAAGTGTAATCTCTTTAATTGGACAGGCTAAAAAAGTAGAGCCTTTTGGTTGGCGAGGAAAAATACATGAAATAATAAATATTGCAGTAGCACTTCCATAACAGACTTTTGAGAATAAAACACTGGAAAGCAGATAGCAATATCTGCATTCTGCAGCAGGCATCTGCAAGATTGTTCTTGGGATTTCTTTTCAACAGGAGCCTGTATTAATAGTTTATTGAACCACACGTCGGCACAGCGGGGCTCTGTTTCACTGTTCATTTAAATCTTTTTTCACTTCCATCTGTGGGTTAGCTCCAGTGAGATGGACATTATAACTTGGATATACAAGTACACAATTTCCCAGCCTCTCAGTCATCAGCATTGTTATGATGTACTTCCACAAGACAGAAAATTCATTTTGGATACTTTAGTTGGGAACATTTTCTTATGAAAAAAATGAAATCAAATGCAAAAATATAAATATATCTGCTGTGTTTAAGGAAAGCATTCCATTACAATTCATGAGCATAGGTAACTAGCATAGAGACTACAGAGACAATTTATGTTAAAGTGCAATTGTTCATAAAATGACATTTTTACCACTGTAATTAGAGCTACAAACTCAATTAAAAACAAAACCACTAGGTTAATCATTGGGAATTAAGACAGATATGTATTTTCTGCCTTTGTATTGTCTATTATCAAGTCATATTTAGATGTAGTTGTGTGATAACATATTTGCCCTATTTCCATATGACACCAAAGTTTGGTGCCTGCTTTCTTTTCTTTGATGTGCTGGGTAATTTCAGATGTGAAAAAGTTACTGTCTCTCCATTAAACACAACTCAATGAAAGGGGCTGCCAGGCTCCAAACAATCAAGAAATAAATCCTGTATCATGATGACACATTTGGAAGGGAGGTTTTTGAACCATGGTGGTGACATAATTCACAAGGATATTACAAGTTCAGTGGCCCAACTTTTTGTGGAGAGCCATAATGGAGAAGCGAGGGGCTTAAAATTTGAGAGGTCCAAAAACGTTACGGGACTCCTACAATTGGAGAGCCGCTGGATACATTACTTGCGGAGCCTCTGTCTGCTGGAAATGAATGGGGCATCAAATAAGGCTGCTTCCTTTAACAATTACAACATTTCTGAAGGCTCAAAATAGAAGAATCCCCTTTGCCATGTTAACCGTTCATAAAAATAGATCCTGCACCCTTGGATGTTTGATTGGTTTGAGAATTTATTTTGTTTCTTTTTCAACATATTGATGCGTTAATATGCCATCTCATAAGAAAACAATACTGCAGGAATCGCTGCTGGATATTTAATTAAACATGTGCTTCCAGGAGAGGAGTAGCCTTTTTTCTTTAAAAAAAGCACCAAAAAACATGCTGCCACTCTCTCTCCCCCCCCGAGATATGCTGCCACTCTGTCTCACCCCCCCCGAGATATGCTGCCACTGTCCTCCCCCCCGAGATATGCTGCCACTTTCCTCCTCCCCCCTCGAGATATGCTGCCACTGTCCTCCTCCTCCCCCCCCGAGATATGCTGCCACTGTCCTCCTCCCCCCCCCGAGATATGCTGCCACTGTCCTCCTCCTCCCCCCCCGAGATATGCTGCCACTCTGCCCCCCCCGACTCACCAGAGGAGACAACCGGGTGTCTTGCAGGGCAGGCGGGGGACATCTACGCAATACGCATACACAACTTCCGGTGCCGGCACTCAGCTGATGTGTCGTATGCGTAGATGTCCCCCGCCGGCCCCGCAAGACACCCGGGAGTCTCCTCTGGTAAGTCTTGGGGGTAAAACGCATCGTGCGGACGGTCACCGGCTGCGGCGATGCGGGTAAACAACCTCCGCAGCCGGTGACCATCCGCACGATGCGCTTAGACAACCTCCCGTGCCGGCACCCCCCCCCCCGTGGAAAGTGCTGGCAGGGGAGGCTGTCTAAGCGTATCGGGGAGTAGGATACGGGTCCTCTGCACCGCTGCGGGGGATCTGTATCCTAACCCTGCCCGGCGCCCGGGACTGCATGTCCTGGGCGTCGGGCGCTAGACCCCGAATATAGGCCGCACCCCCACTTTAAAGACTTAAAGTGGGGGGAAAAAAGTGCGGCCTATATTCGAGCCAATACGGTAGATGTTTTGGTCTGTTGAATGTGGATTCTATTCACAGGTAGGGAGTGTTGGATATTTGTTTTGTGAAAATATCTAAACCTCCTCGTGATCAAAGAGCAGTGGAAATTACAGTTTATCTCTCTTCTTAAATAGGTTTATTTGTTATACCAGTAGTGACAGATGTTAGTGAGATAATACAGCTTGGGTGCTGTAGGCTCTATATTCTTAAAAAGATGGAGGAGGAGACCTGGACCTTCTAAGCATGAGCTTTTATACCCTTTACATTAGTTAGGGGATGTATGGGCTATACATGAACAATAGATACTAACAACTTGGCAACCTAAAACTTTGTTCTTAGTAATTTTTATACAGCTTCCTACCCACAAGATAAGAGATTATCATCATCAATAAGTAGTGTCCACATGAAGACATTTTAAGTAGTAAGTCATGTGATGGTATAAAGTAATGAATAATAAGCACTTTCAATTACTACACATTTGTATTACACTGCTTTTATGTTCGGGAACATACTGACAATTGGAGTTTTAAATTAACATAAGCATATTCTCTAAAAAGTTCAATAGACATTTGCACCTGCTTGCCGCAAACTCATAAATGAAAAAAAAAATACAATCTTTTTAAATGTAAAAATCTAATTATATATATATATATATATATATAAATAAATATATGCCCCTCCAGTTTATTATTTGACCACCCTCTACTCAAACATACACAGAGTAGGGAAAGTGGTGGGGGCGATGAGGTTATGAGGGGGGTCTGAGGACCCATGTGTCCCGCTGTGATTTATAGATGTTCTGAGTGGAGAGATATGCATTTCATCTAGGATTCCCATGAAGAGTCAAGACATGCTGCAAGATGGAACTGCTACACTTCTATATTATATGTATCAACTGACAACAAACTGCAGTTAGTAATTAAGGAATAATAACTACCGTATTTGCTCGATTATAAGACGACCCCCCAAAATCTGAATATTAACTTAGGAAAAAAAGAAAAAGCCTGAATATAAGATGACCCTAAAGGAAAAAAGTTTTACCAGTAAATGTTAATTCATGTAAACTATTTTTTTAAATAAAAGCTATGATTGAGAAAAATATTTTTTTTGTTTTTATTTCCTTGTATTTTCCAACCTGTCCCCCAGTTACGCACATCTGCCCCCAGGCTTGCCACACCAATATGGCACTGTGGCCCATGATATGCCTTTTAACCCTCTATATGCCACTGTGCCCCATGATATGCCTTTTGACCCCCTATGTGCCACTCTGCCTCCAGAAATGCCTTATACCCCTATATCCCATTCTGGCATTTAGGGGGTTAAAATGCATATTATGGGGCAGAGTGGCATATAGGGAGGTATAAGGCATTCCGGGAGGCAGAGTGGCATTAAGGGAGTTAAAAGGCATTGTATAGAGCACTCTGCCTGCAGAAATGCCTTATACCCCTATATGCCACTCTGGCATTTAGGGGGTTAAAAGGCATATTACGGGGCAGAGTGACATATAGGGAGGTATAAGGCATTTCAGGAGGCAGAGTGCTCTATTAAATGCCCCCTTAACACCACTCTGCCTCCTGAATATGCCACTCTGCCCCATAATATGCCTTTTAACCCCCTAAGTGCCAGAGTGGCATATAGGGGTATAAGGCATTCCAGAAATGCCCTATGCCCCCATTTAACACACACACACACACACTTACTTACTTACCGGTGCTCGCATACCTTCCCCGGCTATCAGAGATCGGGGAACTCTGATCTGACAGTCGGGAAAGGTATGCGCGACGGACGCAGACAACCCCCGCTGCTAGCCACACCTCCTTCCGGCTGCAGCGGACGTTGTCTACGCGGATCGCGTAGACGTCAACCCGCTGCCCTGGCAATACAGCAGGAAGCACCAGTAAGTGTGTGGGGGGAGGGTGTTAAATGGGGGGGGGGACAGGAGGATCCAGGTCCCCTGCAGCGGTGCGGGGGATCTGGATCTTAGTCTCATAATCAGACCTCTATTTGAGGTCTGATTAGAAGACGACCCCCGAGCATTTGCTCTGAAAAAAACCTCGTCTTATAATCGAGCAAATACGGTTACATTAGAAGTAATGCTCTTTGATTTAGTGATCACAATAGAAGTTGGGTTTGAAATAATATTTTTAGAAAAGAACTTAACCTTTGGGAAACTAGTGTGTTCTCTTTGTAAATCACAGCCATTATAACTGTCAGCACTCTAAATCCAACTGCTATATGATTCTACTCATAATTAAAAGTAGGCAACGGGCAGGTAAAAGAAAACAAGAAAAAAAAATAAAGAACCAAAAAATTGCAAATTAGAATTCTATGCTCAATCGATGCACTTAAACCTGCTGAGAAATTGCATTATTCACAAAAGCCACCCGGGAAATTGGATTATGTATCACATACTCTAAACCCACCAAATTGACGGTCTTAAACATTCACATTAGTTTGCTTTTCCGAAAACAGGATATTTTAACTGAATATCAGATTACCGTATTTGCTCGATTATAAGGCGAACCTGATTATAAGACGACCCCCCAAAATCTAAATATTAATTTAGGAAAAGAACAAAAAGCCTGAATATAAGACTACCCTATAGAAA
Source organism: Spea hammondii (assembly GCA_029215755.1). Classification (NCBI taxonomy): domain Eukaryota; kingdom Metazoa; phylum Chordata; class Amphibia; order Anura; family Pelobatidae; genus Spea; species Spea hammondii. The sequence goes on along the minus strand of JARDYJ010000003.1, from coordinate 70,886,179 downwards.
AAAAGTTTTACTAGTAAATATTAATGCATGTAAACAATTTTTTCATATCTAATAAAAGCTATGATTGAGAAAAATATATATATTTTTTTATTTCCTTTTATTTGCCAACCTGCCCCCCCAGTTATGCACATCTGCCCCCAGAAATGCCTTATACCCCCTATTTGCCACTCTGCCCCATGATGTGCCTTTTAACCCTCTATATGCCAGAGTGGCATATAGGGGGTTAAAAGGCATATCATGGGGCAGAGTGGCATATAGGGGGTTAAAAGGCATTTGTGGAGGTATATATCAACTGCTAACAGCAATCACACTCCTATCAAGCCAAGGCAGCCAGTACATGCTGGAACATGGGGATGATAGGAGTGTGAGTACAGCCTCCCTATGCCATGCTACCACCACCACCCACCTTACACATCCATGCTATCATACACAC